>JAWNNX010000674.1:0-231809 GCA_035044505.1 Zaprionus lineosus | reverse complement strand
AGTTGTCCAATCGATTGCTGCTCGGCGTGCATCCGTGCTCCCCTGGTACGTCACAAAGGAAGCTTCGGCATCTTCGCGCTGAGGAGCAGTTTAATCTCCTCAGTACTCGATATGCCGAGAAAATTGAGGCGCACCCTAACTCACTGTCGTCGAGCCTAGCTGGGCCACAAATATCTCTTAGATTAAAGAGAATACATCCCACCAATCTCCCCACTCGTAGAATTAATTAATAGGATTAATAATTATATATTATATATATAATAAGTTAAGTTAATGTATATATTAGGTTAATTAACTTTAAGGCTACTTTGTATCCATACTTCCTTTCCATTTTTTAAGCGCCGGGCCGAGTTCAAAAGACTGAACAGTTTCCGGCAAAATAAATATTTGTTAACAAAAAAAAAAAAATGAAGGTTAATACATATTAAAATATAATATTATATATTATTATATTATAATAATTCGGATAAAAACTCAATAAATCATTTGATCGTATGATAAAAATTTGCTCAAATCATGTTAAGAACGTTTTATACTTTCTTCTTATGATTTGGCTTAAATAAAATGTAGTTCAAAATAAAATAAAATAAGTAATAGTATTTTAAAAATACTTTAAAATAAAAAACTACAAATATTGTCTAAGAAAGACACAATTTCTCTGCATTCCAATACATTCAAGTTAATGTCCTTCTCTGCTTAAATATTTTGATATATTCTGTACTCGCTTTAATTACTGATATATTATTATTATATATAGTATATAATATATAAATAATAAATATAAAAATATATTATATAAATAAATATATAATAAATATATAATATATAAATAAAAAAAATAAGTAATAGTATTTTACAAATACTTTAAAATAAAAAACTACAAATATTGTCTAAGAAAGGACACCATTTCTCTGCATTCCAATGCATTCATGTTAATGTCCTTCTCTGCTTAAATATTTTGATATATTCTGTACTCGCTTTAATTACTGATATATTATTATTATATATATATATATGATTATATTTATATACGCGAATACGTGGGGAGATGTACTCCAGTACAGTTGAAAAATCTCATTATAGTTTCGTTTTGTATGCCACAAATTAATGCTTCTCCGTTGACTTTTGCCCCCTTTATCCCAGCAACAGGCCAAACAAATAAATGATAATCGGCGACGGTGCGTGTGATAGCCATAAAGCCATAAGATCATTGCCAACTATTAACAACTGTTCAAATTATCACGCCCCTCAAATTAAGCGTCTGATAGGAAAAGCCAGAAATCCAGCCAAAGGACATTAACCAAGGAGAGACACAAACAAGAAAAAAAATTGAGCCGTGCAAGTTTATTTGGAGTTTATTCCGGTATTGTGGCATACGGACAAGTGACAATCATCCAACTTAATTGAATTCTTCGCTGCATAATAAATCAACTTAATGCGATCCAAGTGCTCCCTGCGAGCATGCAAAGCAATTCAAAGCTCAAGCCGTTCCATGTCCGGACGTATAACCACACACATACACACATGCACACTGAAACACACACGGGCAAAACGGCAAATCCTTTGGCTTATTTGGCGGCTCGGCGGGTGAGGTACGTGTGGTTTAGGAGACGAGACCGCACACACACACACACACACACATATATATATATATACGCACACTGACAAATAAACAACAATAACACACACGTAAAAACCCACCCATTGCCCACTCCAAGCGCTGTTAATGCCCATCCATGGGTCTGGTTGTAATTTCCACACTTGTGCTGACACATTCAAAGGGCTTTGGATTTTTATTTATGAATTGAGAAATTGACATCCTGTGCAGTTAAGCAGGCAGGGTAGTGGAGGGTAGCTACGGTACGACGACTTGCTCAACGAGCACGGGCACGGGTACAGGCA
Source organism: Zaprionus lineosus (assembly GCA_035044505.1). Taxonomy (NCBI): domain Eukaryota; kingdom Metazoa; phylum Arthropoda; class Insecta; order Diptera; family Drosophilidae; genus Zaprionus; species Zaprionus lineosus. The sequence goes on along the minus strand of JAWNNX010000674.1, from coordinate 229,907 downwards.
CGGGACGGAAGGCGCGGCATGCTGGCAGCTCGATTTTTATTGCCGCCAAACAAGAGGCTTAAGCGCAGCCAGAATCATCGACGTAGTCATCCTCATCATCGTCATCAAATGAACAAATGAATGAAATGAGCCTCAACCAGCGTGGCACTTGCTGCTGTTGCCGCCAGACCGTTCTCCTTCCCTCCCCCCCTCTATCAACGCAATAGTCTCTGTGTGTTGTGTCCTGAAAGCGGATAAATCGAGCGTAAAATATTTCAGCTCGGACTCCTTTGTTATGCTTTGCCACTTGTTATTGCCGTGCAGGCAGGTTGAAGCGATTTGTAGTCGGTTGCGGTCCTGCGAGGATGCAGTGGTGCATATTGCCTGTACAATCATCTGGCATGCTGTGATTTTTCCCATTGTGGAGGGTTGATTCCTGATCCTCGTCCATCAAATTGAGCGTCACTCAAGTAGTGAAGTGTGTGTTGCTGTTGCTTCAAGGATTCAATAATGACATAAGAAGACTCACCGCTTTAGTCCTGGCCAACATTGAAGTGTGTGAATGTGTGTGCATGCGCATGTATATGCCTATGGATGTTTGCCTTTCCGATTTTTCAACCGTAGACAGGTGCAGGTATCAAAAGGACTCGCCAAAAGCAAACGGATGATGGAGATGCCGAGCACAAATTAGTGGAGCCCAAAAGATTGCCATTGTCTCAGGTCCTGCCTCGCAGGGCATGGTTTCTATTGTTGCCACCGGTCGTATCTCTATCTGGGCCTTGGCAACGGCCGTTTGCGCATTGGCTCGAAGTCCTTGTTGTCCTTGTTGTGGGCCCTGCAGTCAAAGCAATTCGAGTGTCAAATCTTTTATTTACCTTTTGCAGATTTCGCAATAAAAATGTATATTGTCAAAGTCGTTCGCCCATCCACAGACGCAGCCATAGCCACAACCGCATCCTCGTACTCGTCCTCGTCCACGTCCTCGTCCTCGTCCTCGTCCTTGTTCCCATTCCCGGTTTTATCCTCATCCTCATCTTCATTCACATACCCAAACCACATCGACGTTTATAGCCTTGGCATATCCTTTGGGCGGCGTGTTTGTTTGTGTGCAATAAATTTGCTGACAAAAGAAGGATTATTGCTGGATCATGCCGCTGCCTTTGCCCTCCATCTCTGCACCTCCTGCCAATCCAGTGAGCAGGATGTGGTGGCCGTGGTAGCTGGTTCCTGTCAGCGTGCATTCTTTGGCGTTATTGTTTGCGCATAAGTTAATTGTTCCCCTCAAAAGCTTAAATGCATCGCATCCTTACGCTCAACTTACGTTCAACCCCCTCCCTCTCCCAACTTTCCACTCATCTCTCCGAGTCCCAGGCCCAGAACCCATGCTGTGTTTAAGCGATGATTAACCGTAGATTGACAGGGGCTGGAACAGGCGTCTTGTCATGAATATGGGTCGTTATACTTAGCCATAGCTTGGGGTGACGTGCAAAAAGGTGTAGCCATGGACATGGAATATTTATAAAAAAAAATAGACATTCTATAAAAACTTTGATCTCTTCAATTTTAGCATCAAATCCTGGAGAAACGATTCTGAAGAAAAAACATGCTCGATGCTTGTGGCAACTTTATTTAAGTTGACAAATGACGAACATATAAATTGTTGATATATATATATAAAATATAGTCTTTATTTAAATTTAAAATGATATCCTTTTAGAAAATACTTTCCAGTAGATGCAAGCACGAATTTTAATTATAATCGAAATGAATCAAGGACAAAATTAAAACTATATTTGCAATGTCCAACAATCTGTGAAATGCCTTGGTTTATTACTTCTTCTTTGTGCTTGGAGCTCGAAATATGCTTGGATGTCCATCTGAATCAGAGCTCGTAAGGACACAAAGGAAATCCGCAATAAATTTACCGCAACTAAATTGCACAACGGCCACCCGAACCCCAAATATCCTGAACCCCAATCCCCAATCTCTGAAATCTGAACCCAATACAGATTTCCACTCCCACACAAGCTTAGAAGAAAAATACGTTTATACACTTATACACATATACAAATAAATGTATATACATATACATATATATACATATATACGAAGGCGTTACCACGCCCATAACGTTGACTAAAATTCAGTGATTTGTAAGTGTGGCCGAGTAAGTTTTTGGGGTAGCGAATAAAATGGTTACAAGGATAAGGAATGAGAAGTGAGTAGAAGTGGGTGAGGCGTGGGTGGCTGCGACGAGGGGCTGGTATGGGTAAGGGGGAGGCAGAAGAAAATACAATAATGAAAATCATGCAAGGAGAAAGAAACGATATCAATATTGTCCTGGCAATGAATGTGGAGGCGAAGCATGAAGGTGGAGATAAAGATGCCAGCCATCATTGTTTAGATGCAAGTGTGTGTGTGCGTGTGGTTGTATGTGTACGTGTGTCTGTGTTTGTATGTGTTTGTGTGCCAGCAACTTCCGCAAAACTGAAAACTAATTTGAACAAAGTACAACAAATAAAACTGACTACTGAATGTTTAATTTGAAAAGGGAAGGCAACGAACAGCAGCAACAACACCAACAACACCAACAACAGCAACAATAATGTCTAACAACTGAAGAACAAAAACAGCGAAAATAGAAAAGAGAAATAATACACACATACAGACAAACACACAAACGTACACATAGGAGCGAGAGGAGCGAGAGGAGCGAGAGGAGGACTCACACATATACATACATACCCACCCAATTGTGTTAAGGATGTTGCGAAAATGGCGCACTGACGTTGAATGCTTGTTGAATGGTCTGAAGGGTGGGGAGAGGAGTAGGGGGGAAGGCGGGAAGGCGGGACGCTGACGGATGGACCTGAACTGAACTAAACGGAGCTGAAACGAGAACGAGAACGCCCGACATACGGTTAGAAAAACATTCGCACATAAAAATGCTAACATTTGAACGAGAGCGCATACTAGCACACACTCACACATACACACACACACACACACACACTCACAAACACACTCACGCACACCCACACACCAACGCATATTCTTTTTCTCGCTCTGTCATACACTTGCTCCTATTCTATATTTTGAAACTGCTTGTGTGTGTGTGTGTTGTGTGTGTGTGTGTGTGTGTGTATGTTTGGGCAACTGACATAATGAAACATTATTAAGAGCCACGACGTCAACGCAGCAAAAGGTATCTAAATTTGTGAAAACGTTGCCCGTGAGGGCCTTCGGTTGCCTTGGAGGGATGCGGGGCGTAGGGAATGTCTCATGAGTTTTGGCTTCTGCAGTCGCGCTGCCGTTGTCGTTGCCGTTGTCGTTGCCGTTGTCGTTGTCGTTGTCGTTGTCATCGTCGTCGCCTGCCAATTTGCTTCCGTTCCCGCGTAACACAAAGGATGGGAGAGGAAAACACAAATATCACATTTACAGCAAGCAGCACTCCACCATTTTATTTTATTATAAGCGTGTGTGTGTGTGTGTGCGAGTGTGTATGTATGACTGCCTTTATTCTTACTGTCACCCCTACTCCTGCTCTGTGATTGGGGGTACACTTGGCCGTAGATTGGTTTACAATCTCAGTCATCCCCTGGCTGAGAAGAAAAACAGGCACATATCTCCATCTCGCTTCCTCCTGGGCACAAAAACAGGGATGCTGATGCGCTAATGCTGACACTGACGCTGACGCCGACGTCAACTGTGCGGCCGCTGCCGCTGCCAACGTCAGGGCTAGCAGACGAGAACGACAATGACGACGACGACGACGACGACGACGACGACGACGACGACGACGACGGCGACGTCGGCAGTAGAATCACAGTTATTCGAGATACGAAAACATAGCAGCGCCGACAAAAGCTCATGGAAGCGACAGCGGCAGCGGTTTTCATAAATAAATGTTTGAGTTATGTAGAAAAACATTTCGGGCGAGAAGATTTTCGTTTTCGTTGCGATTCAGTTAACATTTGGCAAAAGGATTCCGCCTAAAACAGACAAACCGACGGATGCCGTGACAGTTTCAGTTTCAGTTTCAGTTTCATTCCCAAGCTCAGACTCAAATCTCGCATCTGTTACCAACTGAGTGAAGTGAGTTCAATGCGGAACCGTCTACGAGATAACGGAAAATAACAACAATAACGGCAATAACAATAACAACAACAACAACGATAACGATAACAGCAACAATAACAAAGCATTGGCAATTAAAAAATTGCAATAAAAATATTAAGAGTAGTAATAAAAAATCATAATAAATCAAGATCGACAACAAGTGAAATGCAAAACTCAAAATTATGTAAAAAAATAATTAATTAAAATAAATAAGAGTTAAAAAGAAAAATAAAATCGTTCTTAAGCAGTTCCTGAGCCAAAGTCAAAAAGTGTTACGTCCTCAGTATAAGTTACAAGGGTTTAAAAAGCACAACTACGGAATAAAGGTTAAATTTATAGATTGTGATTAAGCGTATAAACAAATATGCACACCATTACGAATCCTATGCACGCACAGCGCGAGAGCCCCTCCCCCTCACCACCGCTGCATCATAAGAGTCAGCGCGGCGGCATCAGCTCGTCCCGCGGCGCCGTTGCTGCTGCCGCGGCTGCAGCTGTTGCCGCCGCTGTGGATGAAATGTCCATGATCTGTGATGACAGCGATTTTGAGCCATCGACCGCCGGCGGCAGCAGCAACGATAACAACAACAGTGGCAGCAGCTCAACCGGCACCGTCGGTCCTCTAGTTAAGCCGCCCTACTCCTACATAGCCCTGATCACCATGGCCATACTCCAGTCGCCGCACAAGAAGCTAACACTCAGTGGAATATGTGATTTCATAATGTCCCGGTAAGTGGGGGAGATCAAAGAAAGCTAGGCCAATATTTAGAACTAAACACATCCTTGCGATTTGTCGAGCTTTAACCGTTGGGATTTTGAGTATTTTTAATGTGAATCCTTGTCCTCGACATTGCAGTTTTCCGTACTACAAGGATAAGTTTCCGGCTTGGCAGAACTCCATTCGCCATAACCTCAGCCTGAACGACTGTTTTATAAAAGTTCCACGAGAGCCCGGTAATCCTGGCAAGGGCAATTTCTGGACCCTGGATCCACTGGCAGAGGATATGTTTGATAACGGCAGCTTTCTGCGCCGACGGAAACGCTACAAACGTGCGCCGGCAATGCAACGCTTCTCATTTCCTGCGGTCTTTGGAACACTATCCCCATTCTGGATACGGAAGCCGGTGCCCCTCGTGCCAGTGCACTTCAATGTGCCGAATTTCAATGGGAACCGTGACTTCGACATGATGCACACACCCAGCGATGTGTTTGACTCCGCGCTGCGTATGGACAAAAAGTTCAATTTCTTTGCCAATGCCGAGGCTTCGTTCTATCAGGGAAACAACGATAAGTTTGATCGATTGCCATTCATGAATCGACGAGCAGAGCCAGTGGATGCACTGCCTCTTGGCAGCACGGGAAGCACTGCTTGTGAGTCCAACAGACCGAACAAGTACAAAAATCCCTACGCATTTGACGTGACCGCAGCAGCCGCCGGTCTCGGGATGGCGGAGTATCCCGATCGCAACAACTATGCAGATCACAATACCTACAACGATGATGTGGATGCAGATGATGCCTCGTGCGACAAAATTGATGTGGAAAGTGCGAATGAGCACGAACAGGACTCTCACATATCTGACTCCGTGGATTCCGTGTGTACGAATTCAAATCGTATAGATGCAGCTCCGGAAACCACTTCGCGGGAGCCCGACCGCAAGCCGGAACGCACTTCGCCCTATGTGCTGCTCTTTGATCACGCGGAGGCATCCAACAGCTCGCTAGCGATTACGTCCAGTCCCAAGACACCAATTCCAGCGCACACGCACAGGTCGCTTCCAAGGACGACACTGCTTCACATTGACAGTGAGCCCGTGAGTCTCAGATGCGGCCGGCAGACCAGTGCCAAGGATTTCCGCATCGAGACACTGATTGGCCACAGCCACAACGACGGCGCGACCAGTGATTAGATCATACAAGAAGGAAAGGACCTCTCCCTATCGCATATGTGTATTTATATAAACTTTAGATAGATATATGCCTGTGTATATTCCAGTGATTTCCGTTACGAACTAAGCACGTTTTAACAAAAGTCTCTACGTTGTAAACATTAGTTGTAGTTCTTGGTATACCCGAGGTGCGTCTATATATATACAGCAAGCCATATCGAGGATCGAACAGATCTGATGGATATACATACATATATAATCGGGATACTTTTATGCCAGCACAAAATTTTAATGCGACCAAACAGAGCGCGACAGTTGCGAGTCCATTTGAATTGTATAAACATAGGATATACTTACTATATAGACCTGAGTGTAAGATGCCACAATTATACATATAAACATATACATATGCATATACACATACATATACCTATACATGTGTATTGTATGGCTTGCATATTTGTAGCATACTTTTTAGCACGAGTTCACGGAGGATATACATCAATATCATATACACTCGCGTGTCTCTCTCTCTCTCTCCCCATCTCTCTCTCTCTCTGTATGTGTGTAGCTGTATATGTATGCGTACAGCACATAAAAACTATTAACTATAGTGTATTTTATAAGGAATTCGCTGATGTTATTGAAAATTTAATAAACAGATTAATTAGAAAAGATATCAAGTTTTTTTCTATTCGCTGGTTGCATGGGTTTCATTATGGAAGTCTATCAAATGCATATATATAGATTTATATATATATATAGATATATATATTATACATATATATAGATATATAGATATATAGATATATGCTATATGCAGTGGTGTTCATAAAAATAGTAGTGATTTAACAAAACTTAAAGTCAGAAACCATATATTACTTTAAATATTTGTCTTATTATTCACAGTGTTTTTCATTTATAATGCTTGATTAGATATCCTCCAAGGATATATATATATATATGTATATATATATAAATATATGAGCTTAGTTATATATATTGCTAATATAGATTAGTCCTTTTAGAGACTGCTTTCAACTATAGAAAGTCACAGTTCTAACTCAACTTCACGGGTAAAGCAGCTCAAATTTTTTACAACAAAAATTAAAAATTAAATTCTAAATATTCTTTAAATTTTAAATTTTAATAATAATTTGTGGGTGAGATTAAAACCAATTAAAAATGTTGTTAAAAAAAAAACGAAGCTTTTTATAGCGTGGCTTTCCTTATATGATATTAAAACCTTCTTATGGCCAAATTAGACGAGGGTAGGACAAATAAATAAATAAAAAAAAAATTTTATTTTCAATTGTATTATTTTAAAAATATATAAAATATAAAATATAAAATATATTAAAAATTATTATTTTCAATTGTATTATTTTTTATATATATGTATATATTTTTTTAAAAATATTGCTTTAAAAAAAGGGACTATAAGAACTGCAAATCAAATAGGCAACATTTCGATCTCTAAAAAATTACTTATTTTTTTCTATTTTAAAATAAAAAGGATACAGTTAGGCAACATTTCGATCTCTAAAAATTTACTAAATTTTTCTATTTCAAAATAAAAAGGATACAGTTGCTGATTCCCAATACATGTCCTGTCAACTGTTCCAAATCAAATAAAGTCCCCTAAAATAGCGCCCAAAGTATTTTTCAAATTAAGTTAGTCTGATTAACTAAAAAAGAACTAAACCCAAACTTGAACTAAAAACTTACTAAGTTCATACAAAGAAGGTCCTTTAACATCTCTACTACTGCCTACTTACTTGTTGTCTTCTGCAATGAATTTCGAATAACTTTAAATATGAAGAAATTAAATAGGTTTTAAGCCTCAGTCATTTTAAGGACGATTTAATTAGACTTGTTATAAAAAAAAAAAATAAATAAATAAGTATAAAAATAATGACAAAAATTTGAAAGTCTCCTTTAACGATTTACCAAGCAATTAGAATAAGATTTTGGTTTATTTTTAGAAAATTAATCCTACCAAAAGCTCTGAAAAGTTCAAAGGTTGCTTTTTAATTACCCAACAATTAACTGTAGGCGCTACCTTGATGCTTGCAACAAGTTCATTGCAACCCCCGTAACTCCTTGCAACGCTTCGACATTTGCGCAGCTGTCGAATGTGGAGCGTCAGCTGTTGAAGGTTGACGCATGCGCAGTCCTTTTGGCCGTTAAACGGGAACAGCTGTTCGTGAGTGGTCGCCAGGATAAAGAAGGACGGCTAGTTGGTGGTAAAAAGCTCGCCGCGCTTACCAAAAGCTCGCGATGGCTCTCTAATAGTGTTAGGATTGTATTCCAGTGTTAAAACATTAAAAGCTAGACTGGAAAAAGGACAACAGTTAAATAGAAGATACCAACACTATTGGTATCCGGCGGTACGGAGCTGCTGCAAACTCCAAAACTTGGCATAATTCCCCACACACACGCGCGCACATACGCACATACACGCGCGCTGCCCGACACACACAGCAAAAAGTCGATTTTTCACCAACGTTTTAGTTGTATATGTGCAAAACTTTCAACTTTCAATTGCTACATTCGAATCAAAGCCGCAATTCAGGACTATCCATTAAAAGGTCCTTCAAAATTACCAAGATGCTCTTGACGATATTGAAACGATATTAAAAGTAGCCGCGCGATTTGTTCACATAAACAAATACTCGGTTACTCGGAATGCTGAGCTCATCGTAGAAAGTTGTGAAGTTGCAGGACAGCAGCAACGATACGGAACTTCAAAAGCAATAAAACAACCACCCACTACCTACCACCTCTTCCAAATAGAGTCCCTGGCCCAATGCTGGTCCGTTGTTAATTATGTTTTGTTTATGGTAATGAGAATAGTGATAATGCGTCTGACTTTACGACGGAAGGGCTGTTGAGAGATGCACAGCGGCCGGAGTAGAGGCCAGACGAACGCCTTAAAGTGAGCCTGTGGAGTCGAGGAGTTGCATCTACAGGTTCAGTTCTGCTGTTTGGAACTGCAGTAACGAGAGACGTCCAGAACAACGATAAGCTATATATACGGCTACAAAACGACATCCACAAGGACAACAACAACGACCACGACCCGGTCGACGACTAGGCAGCGCACATGGCGAGCTGGAGTTGGAGCATCTTGTGCGCAACGCTGCTGGCCGGCCTGACGTTACTCACCGGTAGCTATCATCCCTAAGGATTTAACCTAACCAAACATTTGAAACTAATCGCCTTTTTTTGAAAATATCCCATTAGTGACCCACACGGTGCGTATTACCAATCTTCGGGTACCGCACACATACACGCTGGAACGTGATAATGAGCCTGATCCTCTGGTGCTGGACTGTGAGTACCACATGGATACGGAGGAGCAGGGTTTTGTGCTCAAGTGGCTCTTCAATAATCACTCCATCTACCAGTGGATACCCTCCGTGAAGGGTTTTGCCATGGTGAGTCATCGTCATAGTCATCGTCACCCCATTCGCGGGGCCAAAAGTCAAATGCAGACGGTGAAAAAGGAAAAAATTAATTAACATAAAATTCGCTTTCTTCTTGTTCTTGGGACTGTGCCGCGCGCTTTTAGGGCTTCATGAAGGCAAAGATAGACACCAATATACTTACCATGGAGGGCAGTCCCGGTGTTATATCGATAAAGAATCCCGACTGGAACATGACGGGCGAATACACTTGTGCCGTGCAAACCTTCGAGTCCACGGATAAGCGGAGTGCCCGCCTACAAATAATCGGTATGTGTGTTAGTCTTTAATTTACATACTTCGTATACCCAATGTATTATTTTACTCCGATTACAATACTCCCTAAGGCTCTGGGACAAGCGGGCGTTATGTGTGACACTTGCGTAGAGTTTCAAAAAGGACATCTTAGTAGCCAAATCAGTCGAGGGACGAGGAGTTAATATAGCTCAGAAATCCTAAAGGAAGAGTAATCCTTGTATTCACGATTGGCACACCATTTCGGCGCCTTTCAGGTGTTATATCTTTACAAGGAATATTTATCAAGTTGCAAGTTTAAGGCTAGACTTTAAAATCCTTTAATATTTTCTCCAATTCACGTAAAGTCGGGTCTTCCTTTCCCAAAGCTTGGAATTGCAGGGTATTAGCTGCTTCGGCGATGCCAAACTTCGTTCGCTCACCTGTTTATGGCGTGAAGTTGTTTGTTTAGGTGTTGAGGGGGGGCGTGTAGGTGTTTTGCCATATGTGAGTGTGTGTTAGTGTGCGTTGGTGTATGTGTGTTTATGGCACGTGCGACTCATATTTGCATGCGTGTCATGTGGCAGTCGCTGCGGTTACAAGCGCCCAGCCAGCAGCCGCCTGTTGTTTTGGTTGATTGTTTGGTTGTTCGGTTGTTTGGATGTTTTTTGTTTTTTGATTTTTGTTTTTGTTTTTGTTTTTGGTGCCTGTTTCTGTTTCTGTTTGTAATTTTTTTTTTTGTTTGCAAGTTTTGTTTTTGTTATTTTGTTTAGTTTGACACTTGATTAATTCTCACGGATGTTGTGTCTACCCTTTGCCCACTACAAACACGAATCCGATACACAAACAGTTCCTGAGTCGGATTTCATGCTGGAGGCACGCATGGGTGGCGAGCAGACAGAAGTGGACATCATGTGCGCGGTACAAAATGTTTTTCCACAGCCTGTCCTTTCGGTCATGTAAGTAAAGTTTCATTTCAATGGATTGCGCTTATCAAAGAATGAGAATCATGTTTCATTATAATCAAACAAATTTTTCAGCTTCGACACTCACATACTGGACTCAGTGCTCACGCAACTGGATCAAAATCCGAGCGGCCTGTACAGCATGACGGTGCGAACGCGCATTCCTAGAGATCAGCTCGAATCCCCCACACCGATAACATGTGCGTTTTTCCTGCTTGGCACAAACTATACCAAACGCAGGGAGACTATTTTTTATGGTAAGTAGAGGTAAGCAGGCCAGTACGTGGAGAGGGTAACGGTACCGATCCCGGAACCGAGACCGAAACCGAAACCGAAACCGAAACCGAAAACCAAACCGGTATCGGAGTCGGAGCCGGATCCGGAACCGGAACCATAACTAATTTATTTACTAATTCAAAACTATCCCACCCCCCCCATTGAATCCCCCCACTCACAGATAAAGCCACAAATATACAACGCAAATGGACAACAGTCGCCGTAGTTATGTCGATCGCATCTTTAGCTTTAAGCAGTTAGTTTCGTAGTGGTTTTTGTAGGTTATGTACGTATTTGTTTTTGTTTAACGAATAGAATGTTTAATAATTTTAATTTTTAAATAGAATTTTTAACGATAATCGTAATTTTTTGCGGTATTTTTAAAAGAGCGCTTATTTTGTAAATGCATGTAAATGTAAGGGAAACGATACACAACATAGAAACAACAAGCAACACGAAACAAAAGAAACAAAAAAAAAAAACAAACAAACAAACAAACAAACAATAAACACACGAAGGGAAATACAAACAACAGAAAACGAAACAGCAACAAAACTAAAACAAATTATTATATTCATATATTACCACATAAATAAATATATATATATATACATACATATACATATATATATATATATATATATACACACACATATATATATATAAATATATATATATATATATATATATATGTATGAGAATAGTTATATATATGATGTATAGGTCTAATTGAGTAAAGAAAACGCTAATAAAATCGAAAACATTATAAGTGCATTACGAGAACAAAAAACCTGTTTTTGCAATAAAATTTTAAATAATTGTGCTTTGTTTTGAATTCGAGAAAAAATAACAATAAATTGGCCTGCCAATGAGGGAAAGTCCCTAGAAGGATAACAGGCTTTGGGGGCACTTCCATAGTTGCCATAATTAATGTTGAATTTCCACGGCAAAAACTTAATTATAAATGATAATTTTGTATTTCTTTTTAAATGTTATACCTCAAATATTTGTCCAAATATACCAAATGACAGTTAATAAACTGTATCTGGTATATTTTCCATACGAACAGTTAAAGCTTCCACTTTGGCCATGTGAAGTCCCAAAATGCAACCGTGCGTTTCGTGTTGAGCCTTGCGCCCGCAGCCCTCGTATGCGCATGGGCAGACGAGCACTTCCAGTGCGCCTTCCAAAGCGCCTATGAGTATGCTGTGAAAATGACAGTAGTGGCAGCAGCAGAGGCAGCAGCAGCAGCAGCAGCAGAAGCACAAGTAGCAGTAGCAGCAGCAGCAGCGGCAGAGCCATCAACATATTCGCGAACTCTGACAGCAAAAAGTTGACGCCATAGGCCCGACGATAGACAAAAGCCAAGGTTTTTGCTCCCCTTGGCCCATTGATTGGATAATCCAAAAAAAAAAAAAAGAAAAAAAGAAACACACACACACACACACACACACAGAATTGACCACAAAAGGCCAAGAACAAGAGAGCATAGAATCAAAACGTTAGCAAAATTGCAATACAGAAAAGGCCCAAAAGACAACGTGCATAATGTCCTAGTATTGGTAGCTGGGTAGCTGAGTAGTTGGGTGGCAACGTGGGCGACAGTCAACTATTAGCAGGAGTCGTAACATCAGCCACAGAAGGAGGAAAAGGAGGAGAAGAAGGAGGAGCAGGAGCAGCAGCTGAAACAGCAAATGCTCGAGCATGGCTTCCGGCGACGGCGACACCATCAACACAATCGACATGGATAGCTCCTCCACATCGCAAGCCAAACTGGCGGATCCCAGTAATGGTAATTACATTGGTCAACTTAATCCCAAAACAAATCCCATTTCCAATCCTTTTGCCAAAACAATGTGGCAATCCTTTTTGTGAACTACTCCAAAAAAACAAAAATTCCTTCGAGCGCAGACAAAAAAAATCAATGAATGGCAAATGGAAGTGGCCGTGGCGCATGTGTCTCACAATAGAGAAGAGGCAGGGGCCACCCCCATTTGACGCATTGACTGACTGCTTAACTGAATGAATGACTGACTGAATGGCTGAGGTGTTTATAAGGTATTTATGTAGTAGTGTCCGAGCCAAAAGGAAACTCGTTCGCCGTTGATAACAGACGTACGAAAAACAAATGAAAACAATGGAAAGTTTTAAATGGCCAACAACCTGTCAACTATTTATGGACATCGAATGGGTATATACACATGTATTGGTGTGTGTGTGTGTGTGTGTGTGTGTGTGTGTATAAGTGCGTAAACATGTGTGTGTGTGTGTGCGTCTGTGCGTGTGTGATGCGTGTATATTTTAAGTAGAACTGAGATAGGTGCTGTGTGTGTTTGCATATGAGTGTGCGTGTGTGTGTGTGAATGTACCTAACCCAAGTTCAAGCTCAAGTTGAAGTGGTTCCCACTTGGGTCATTGGCTATTCATGTACCACACTGTCTAAATTATGGATGAACTCTCAACGCCAAGTAGTTAACTAATAATACACTCTGTTAACTTGTAGCCTCCACCGACCATGTGGGGAACTCATCACCCGACGTAAGTATAGTGGTTATACATATATATGTGGGGATATGCAGGTTATATATATCATTGAGGTCGAATGTAATGTTTTACTCTCAGTTGGGCAATCGGCCTCTGCGCTCGGCCAACAAAGCGGACAAGGAGCGAAAGATTGGGCACAGGCGTGTCGGCGAGGGCGGTGAGATAACCTACAAGAAGATACAGACATCCCAAATAATGGGCTCCATTCAGCTGGGTATACAACACACTGTAAGCTTGCAAGGATGCCATGCAGGATATATTAATTTATAATCCTTCAAATATTTTATCTTACAGGTTGGAAGTCTGGCATCGAAGCCCAAACGTGATCTACTTATGATGGACTTCTGGGAAATCGAGAGCATTACGTTTCCGCCAGAGGGTTCTAGCCTTACACCCGCCCACCACTACAGTGAATTCAGATATAAGATCTATGCGCCCATAGCATTTCGTTACTTTCGTGACTTATTTGGCATACAGCCGGACGATTTTATGGTTTGTATATCGCATCCATACCGAGAAGCCTGAATGATTCGCCAAATATAATGATTCCATTCCGCAGATGTCTATGTGTACTTCGCCATTGCGCGAACTATCGAATCCTGGTGCTTCCGGTTCTATATTCTACTTAACGGACGACGATGAGTTTATTATCAAAACAGTGCAACACAAGGAAGGTGAATTTTTACAAAAACTACTGCCTGGGTAAGGATTATAATAAGACGTGAATTGTATTACAAACACAGGATATTAAGGATCTCATTTTGCTTCCAGTTATTATATGAATCTTAATCAAAATCCGCGCACGTTATTGCCGAAGTTCTTCGGACTCTACTGCCTGCAGACAAGCAATGCCAAAAATATTCGACTGGTGGTGATGAACAATTTGCTGCCATCATCGGTGCGGATGCATCTGAAATATGATCTCAAGGGTTCGACCTTCAAGAGGAAGGCCTCGAAGGCGGAGCGTGCCAAGAAATCGCCAACGTATAAGGATCTCGACTTTATGGAGCAGCATCCGAATGGAATATTTTTGGAAGCGGAAACCTATTCAGCGCTCATTAAGACCATTCAAAGGGACTGCACGGTGCTGGAATCTTTCAAGATTATGGACTACTCCCTGCTCTTGGGTGTCCATAATTTGGATATAGCGTTGAAGGAGAAACAGAGTGCGCATAGGAAGCCAGTGAAAGCTCCGCTGGCAGAGGATTCCGATGTCGATGATCCACTGGATGGGGTAGAGGGCGATGGCAAGGACCGCGAGACAGCCACAGGCATCAGCAGGAACAAGTGAGTAATCCCTGCCAGCAGTTGATTTGGAATTCTAAGAATATATTGCTCAAATGCTAATTCAGTGTGGCATACAGATCGGTGAATCGGCAGCGACTCGTGGCACACTCCACAGCCATGGAGAGTATTCAGGCCGAAAGCGAGCCCATCGACGATGAGGAGGATGTACCGTAAGTGTAGACATCAGAAATTTGGAGTCCAATTTCGTTCATACTTTGCTCTCATACCAGACCCGGCGGCATCCCAGCGCGCAGCGAGAAGGGTGAACGGCTTTTGCTGTACATTGGCATCATTGACATCCTTCAATCCTATAGGCTAAAGAAGAAGCTGGAGCACACATTCAAAAGCATCATACACGATGGCGTAAGTGGTTATCCATTTGTAGTTGCGGTGGTTGGATAAGTGAATCATTACCTTCTTCTGTATTCCAATCGTATAGGAGACCGTTTCGGTTTGTCGGCCCTCGTTTTATGCTCAAAGATTTCAAAACTTTATGGCTAAAACCGTATTCCGCAAGATACCATCGCGTAAGTCAGTCGGCCAATCCATTTGGGCCAAGTACACGTACTATAAGGCATTTTTGTGCAATCGACCGAGTGCCAAGTGTAATGAAGGATAAGCTAATCCTTACACATGTCCTTGTTGACATTGGCGCTCTTTTTGCCTAGCTAACATAATAACCCCTCACACTCATGTAGTTTGAGTAACACCTCGAACACACACTACACACACACACACACACAACCATACACCACACACACATACATGCACACATACAACACATACTCACAAACATATACATTAAAACACATTAATACATTAATGATATTTGGGTATTTAGTATTCCTCGTACAATGGGCGCATTAAAAGGACTATTCCCAGGTACGAGACATAAAGTGACGCACACCGTAACATATGTAGTGACAGATGTAACACCAGGAAGTTAAACTTTAATGAGCCGTGGAATGTTAAGTTAGGCGAAAGCTTTATTTGTTTCAACCAAAGTGAATGGACTACATTGAATTATAGGATATCAGGACTTCAGTTATGTTACAGGAAGCAAGGTCGTCGGAAAAGGTTGGGGTACTCCAAAAATATTGACAGGTACCTGTTGCAGGACTAGAACAATACTAAAGTAAGACTGAGGCAGGACTAAAACAGGGTTGAAGAAGACTGAAGCAGGAATGAAACAAGACTGAAGCAGGACTGAAGCAGGAATGAAACAGGACTGAAGCAGGACTGAAGCAGGACTGAAGCAGGACTGAAGCAGGACTGAAGCAGGACTGAAGCAGGAATGAAGCAGGACTGAAGCAGGAATGAAACAGGACTGAAGCAGGACTGAAGCAGGACTGAGGCAGAATTTATTTACTTAAATAAAGCTTTACTCAGGCAAGCTTGAAGATTCGTTTTGTCCTGTAAGCAAAGCTTGTGTGCGGGATAAAAAGGACGAAAAATAGACATAGCTGAGACATTAGATAATTTATAGACTTACTTCTCATCTAAGAAACAAGGATACATTTAAAGAACTGACTGACCTGCGATCATTGATCCTTTGAGTGCGCCCACTGTTAGTTGCTAATTTTCTTTAATTGTTGATATTTTCTGTTCCGTGCAACAAAAATGCAATATAGTACACGTGCTCTGCTAATCCGTAATCTTGAATCTGTAATCAGTAATTGAATATTTTATTAATCAAAAAAAAAAACCAAAAAAAAACAAAAAAAAAAACAAAATGCTGTTCTCTGCTTTCTTTTTGAATATTTTTTTTGAAAATGCATAACTCACTTGTACGCGTAGTGGATCTCCCAGAGATCAAAGGAAATCACAGAAAATTTCGTACCTTGGTAACCAGTTATATAGGTAAAGAATCTAACAATTTTCACAATCCTTAAGTTGAACAATCTTTAAGTTGTTCTCCCTTGATCTGTACTTGAAATATATTTTCTATAATTTATAAACTGTTCAGTTATTTTGATCACTTGAATCTTTGTTTTGATTTTCGATTTTCGATTTTTGATTTTTGGTTTCCTTTACGTTACGGCACTTGGTTTCTTGGCCACCGATGAAACCGGACGCAAAGCATGCCTCTCAATCTCACGTTAGTGTTCACCTCTGTTACCCACACATGTATCCCGTAATGATCTTTGGCTTTGAGTAATGGCTTCAAGTGCTACTCCCGATACTAATAATCCATGACTATATCAAATATCTAATCCCTAATCTTTGATCGACATTTCAGCGCTCAAGCATTCACCGTCGAAGAGAAAAAGTCTTTCCAAGGCCATTCAGCGGTCCATAGACAGCGATAACGAGGCAACTCGACGTAAGTCGTAAATCCTTATATATATAGTGAATACTCTTACTTATACCAATTTCCAATTTCAATTTACAGCTGTGCACACCTCGCATTCCCACAGCAGTGGCAAGATCCACCAGCAAACGAAGACGCCAACCACAGAGCTGGCGTCAGTTGCAGCGAACTCAGAACGGGATCGGGATAGGGAGAGAGATCGGGACAAAGACAGGGATAGAGATAGAGATAGAGATAGGGATAGGGAAAGCGGACGCCACTCCAGTATTGCCGGCCAGGGTGCCCAATCTAGTAATGTGCCACCGCCTGTGAGGCAACGCGCCTCCACCTCAGCCAGCTCGGCTGGCGGGGCTGGAAGCAGTTTGAAGGCGCGAGTGCCACCGCCAGTGCCTCCACGAGGATCGCCACGTCGTAAGGACCAACCGGACAACCGGGCGCACTCCGCAACTCCAGGTAAAGCACCATACGCTAACAATCCCTCCACAAACACATCCTCAGTCAGCATGGGCAACACACTCCAATTGCCTGAAGAGCATGTACCACGTTTTGGGGATCGACGTTCGCCCAGTAATGTGCAGGATTGGCTGGAATTACATGATATATTCTTTCTGAATGAAACTTCGAGTCCTGTGTCAGTTGTCCTGCAACGCAGTAGCTCAGTGCGTCGTCGGGAGTCCTTGCAGTCCGTCTACTCAAACGCCCGCTCAGAGAACATCTCTCGGCGGCCACAGACTCGCTTGCTCAACCATGTGGACATGTTCCAGAGACAAAACAGTTTCGTGGCAGGCAGCGACCGCTCCTCCATGGGCTCAATAGTTCGCAGCTTTCCGCCCATACACCCTGAAAGCTATCGTACCGCCCGCACCACGGTTAGTGGGAGTACCCAATATTCCCCGAGACGCGGACAGCAGAAGCTTCCGCGCTACCAGAAACGTAACCGGTATTTACATTGTGCGGATCTGGCGCTGGGTGACGACACCTGTGATGCCCAAGAAGACAATTTGCTGCAGTCCGTCAGTGCGTTCCTAGAAGTTAAGCGCGAACTAGAAAGTACTCTTTGTCGTAAACGACAACTGCCTCTACTGGAAGCGCCATCTGTTCCTGTCGAGGAGATGAAATGTTCATCACCAAAACCTCTCTCACCGGCGGCACCTCAGATTGCACGTCGCGGTAAAAGGCGTGCCCCAAAGGCGGCACCTTCGACTATTCCCGAAAGCACGGATACTCAATCCAATGGCGCAACTAATCGGGACTCCCTAGACCTGAGGCGCAACAGTTTCGCCTGAACTGAACACTCACATTTCGCTTACCTCATTTGCACCCACCCATTCCCTTCGACCCTCTGCTCAGACTGTTGACAAGCTGCCAGACAGACGGGACTACGATCCCAAGGGTACAATACCGCAGGTTTTCACCTTTCAGATGTCTACCCTTTGGGGTTAATGGACTATTTTGTCAGCAATATGAGTAGAAGTCCTTGGTAATTCAACTTTTCACTCATCGTAACTTTGTTTTCATGTATTGCTAGGCACAACTCCATCATGCAGTTCAACACCTCCCCCTGCCTTTGATGACATCTCCGAGGACAGTTCGAATAAGAACAGCACATCGTCGATGGGACGCCGGTCGCATCATCATCACAGTCAACAACAACAATCACAGCAGCCTCATTCCTACTACCAGCAGCAGCCACAGTATTTAGATCGCAAGATGAACATTGGTCCCGCCTATCGAGGCTCCTACAAGGAGGATATAGTAAGGTAATGATCGATGGTCATATCAATGAATGGGATTTAAAAATATAAAATCTATTTTACCTTTTTGGATTGTAGCGTGTCTGAGGTGCACCTGGACACGTTTTTGGCGGTGGACACCTCATCGAGCAGCCACTATGGGTCACGTGGTGGCCTGGCCTGGACACCACCGGCATCAGGTGAGGGATCGACACCCACTTGGACAGAGGGCACACCCAGTTTTACGGACTCCAGTTCGAGTGGTGATCTCGGTAATTGGCACTTAACCTTTCCTTTGCAATCCGCCTTTTCTGTTATCGTCTATATATTTATTTACTCATTCACGCTTACGATCTTAGACAACTTCTCGCCCATCAACTCATCTAAAATCGATCGACACAAGCCGACGGTGGAAGATGCCATCAACTCTCTGTCCTCGGGAATGGTAAATATCGGGGTCATAAAAAGACCGTAGATCGATCGCAACAGTTATGAGCAACTCATACAGCTCTGAGACCCATGAACAGATCTCCAAATGCCCCAATCCATTCCCCGATCTTAGTCAATGCTTTACACATATTTTTATTTCATTTTTAAAATTTCACGCAATATTTGATTTGCTTTTAAAATTACCAACGCACACACAGTTACATATCCTGTGCGATTGATGAAACACGTCTTTAATCTATACCCTATTGCATTCTTATAGATCAACTAACATAGCATGTGATGATGGATGTTACAACACACACAATACAGAACCACAACAACAACAACAACAACAACCACAATAACAACAACAGCAACCCCAACAACAAGAACAACAACTACTTCTCGAATATATGCTGCAAACAGATTTCGAATATACGTATTCATATATTATTTTAAAAAGGATAATGCTTGAGTGTTCAGGTAGAGACGTGCGCACATACTCCGGTATATACTGGCACGTGTATGTATATATATATATATATATATATACATATGTACGGACTTGTGTATGAGTGCACTTGTATAGCTAGGATATAATCAAAACGCGCCCTCTTTATGCTCCATACACACATCCCACAATATTGAGATGCATTCGTATATATACACAGGATACCAGCAAGGGATATTCAAGGAGTTCAAGGAGTACAGACATACATACTTATATTATACGAATACAATAAATTGATTTATATGCATACCAGGCAATGCAAGGAAAATCTTAGAATCGAATAAGAGAAAAAAAAATTAAATTATACAATTCCAGTTCCCGTTCCTTGCCCCGCATCACACCTAAAGTTATATATATATATATATATACATATGTATATATAATTATATATATATATATATATATATACAAATTATAATATATATGTAATTAAAGTTCGTTCGACGTTTAACTTGAAAATTATAATGAATGAATGAATATCGAATTATACAATATATATTAATATTAACAAATGTTTTTTGCGATACTTTCGATCTCCGATCTATATCCACATACGACTTATGTACTTATGTAATGTATGTATAATCAGCAATCGCGATATTATAATATTGTTGTAAAATATTTACATTTCTAGGACAGAAAACAGAAAAGCAAAATTCTACGCATATTATTCATTTGTATTTATTAAAAATATTTGTAAACACAATTAGGCTTTAACGACACGCACTTGGAACAAACTAACAAACAAAGAGACACACGGACCGACGGTAGTCGACAATTGGACTTGGAATAGGACATTTACTCGAAAACATATACAAAAGAATTGATTATTTACTAATTAGTTGAATGTTATTTAACTTATATGCATTATTCTAAAGATAACTGAAATCCAATTGTAATTAAAAACAATAAATTAAACTGCAAGGTTGAAATTCTGACTATACTTCAAATATTTTATCATCGATACCCTTCAAATGCACATTTGCTATTTTTTTTTAACATACTAAGAAAACAAATTACGGCTAGTAAAGTTTTTGTAGATCTTTTAGCGACTGGTTAAGAAATTGATTGGTCCAGTCGTTCTCTGGATTATCCAAGTGATTGTCAAAATCAATCACGTCCCGCATGGCACCTCGTTTTAAGAGCAAAGATACTCCCTCCAAAGTTTGCGACGATCTTACTAATGAATATTTGGCCGTTGTCCAGCGACTAGACTCATTTGAATAACCATACACGTGAAGAGCAGATTGATTATGTTCTAGAGTCACCAATTTGTTATCAACAATCACGAAACAAGCATTCTTAAAGTTTTCCTGAATTTTGTCAGCAAGTTTGGCAGCAGGTGCTTTATCTAATTGATTGTCGTAAAAGTTGTCCGGAGCGGCATAGTAGCCGGCAATAACTAATCCCGCATTATCAGCGTATGCATCAATCTGTTGAAGCATTTAAATGATTATTATCACATTATTGTTATTATTAACAACACTATTAAAATATGGGCATTAACCTGCATAAGTGCAACCTCTGCCATGGGAGTCACATGAAGGCACTGGTGGAATAGAGGAATCGCATCGGTGATTTGGACTATAGAACCTTTTGGTTTTTTCTCAGCTAATAAAAGACCGTTGACAGCTTGATGTGGGTATTTCGCAGCATGAAAGATTATTTTTGTGTAAGCTGTTTCGGATAATTCGTATTCACACATTGTATTAGTTTATTTGGTAAATTATTATAACAGAAAAGTTGACTTGTAACTTTTTACAATTAATGAACTATAAGTGTGACCGTAGATAAAAAAAGAATTAAATACTTAACCCAATTGCGAAAATAACATACCGCCCTTTATCTAACAGAATAGCTCCTCAATTGAACAGAATTATTTAACTCCACAAATAACTAACATTGACCTTATTAATTTGGTTTCAAAAGGGTTTATTTTGATCTTATTTTACTAAATACTCGACTCTTACACTCACACTGTGATCTGTATACAGTTAAAAAAGGAAAAACAGGATAATGTGTAACATTTTATTTCTCAACTGTCCGTCTGCGTCCCGATCCTGGTTTGATTTACTCTTTTAGTTTGTAATATTGTAACTAAAATATATGTTAAATGTATATGCATTAAGTTTCCAATTGTAGCCAATTTTTACAATTACTACTAATTGTCGTTTAATATTGCCTTAATATCATCAGCATCCAGGGTTTCATATTTTAGTAGTGCCTCTGCCAGTGCTTTGTGTTCCTTTGTATGTTTTTTCAGGATGGCCTTCGCGCGCTCATAGCTTTCGCTTAGAATGCGCTTGATCTCTGCATCGACTGCTTCAACTGTGTTGGGCCCCAGGCTCTCACCAGGTCCAAGTCCTTTGGGTGTCTCAATGGTACGCAATCCCACTTTTTCGGACATACCCCAATCCTTAACCATATGTGTGGCAATTGATGTGGCCTGTTTAAGATCACTACTCGCACCCGAGGTAATTTTTTCAGCACCAAATATGATTTCTTCGGCAGCACGTCCGCCCATCATTGTGTCCATCATTGCTAATAATTGTGCCTTTGTTACATGGTATCGCTCTTTTTCTGGGATGTAGGCGGTGTGTCCAAGGGATGGGCCACGTGGCATAATTGTTACTTTGTGTAGTGGATGCGATTCTTTTGTGTAGAAGGCCACAATAGCATGTCCTCCCTCATGGTAGGCGGTTATAGTGTTTGCCTCTTCGTCGGGCAGACGTGCTTTGCGTTCGGGTCCCATAAGCACTTTATCCCGTGCTGTTTCTAGATGCTTCATGCTCACAATATCTGCACCGTCAATTGCAGCTCTAGAGTAATACCAAACGTAAATATAATTATATTTTATGTGATATAATATATCATATTATTTACCTTAGTGCCGCTTGGTTAATCATATTCTCCAAATCAGCGCCAGTGAATCCGGAGGTACCACGTGCCAGCAGGTCCAAGTCCACATCATCGTGTAAAATTTTTTCTAAATACAATGAAAGAATTTCTTTGCGACCTGTAAAGTCCGGCGTTGATACCACAACCTCTACGTCAAAGCGACCAGGACGTAGCAAAGCTTGATCCAAGTCATCACGACGATTCGTTGCACCGAGTACTATGACACCTGCGTTTTGATGGAAGCCATCCATTTCGGAAAGTAACTGATTTATAGTCTGATTTGCATACGGATGAAGAACGGAGTTTGTACGTTTTGCTCCAACGGAATCAATTTCGTCAATAAATATAACACAAGGTGCTCGAGCCTTGGCAGCCTCTGCAAAATTTGAAAATGATTTTTAATAAAAGTGTAAGTAAAATCTTTGCGTGCGACTCACTAAACAAATCTCTGACGCGTCTAGCGCCTTGTCCAACCAACACTTCATCAAATTCTGGACCAGCAGCATGGAAGAACGGAACATTGGCTTCGCCAGCAACAGCACGTGCAAGTAAGGTCTTGCCGGTACCAGGTGGACCAACAAGTAAAACACCTTTGGGCAGTTTTCCGCCTAAGTTTGAAAACTTATCTGGATTTTTTAAAAACTCAACAACTTCCTTAAGTTCCTGCTTGGCCTCGTCACAACCTTTTACATCTTCAAAAGTAACATGTATTTCTTCTGGGTCCACTTCAACTTGATTCCCCAGTTGTATACTGCTGAATTATTTAATATTAATACATTTTTGTTGGAAAATTATATGAATGATGTTAACTTACCGAAACACGGATCCATTGGCTGACGTGAAGAGACTTATAAAGATACCAATGAAGACGACGACAACAACAAGAGTCTGGAAAATCTGTATGATAATTACCAAGTATTAGAAAATCCACTAGGGGGGATAACACACCCAAAACCAATTAGTTGGAACTATATAAAATCCTGCCTGCTTTAAAACTAATCTAATATGAGCTTGGGTATCTAATAGAATTTTCTAACTAAACATCTAAATGAGCCTAAAATTTTGTGTGTTAGTGGGGGTTGGTTGGGATACATTCCACGGGTATTAAAACTACCTTTAAATATTTCATTGTTTTTCCAGTTTTTTGGGAATCCTCTGCGTTTGATGCAGCCAGATAACCCTCAGCAAAAGCAATTTTTAAATTTTCCTAAAATAAATAAAAATATTTTTAATACTGAATAGCTTCATATTATTAGTGATATCGTACCGCATTTTGGACGCCACTCTGTTCACCAGACTTGTTTAAGAGTTTCTTTAGTTTTTCGGCTTGTATGTGAACTTCACCGTCTGGTTTTTGGCTAGATCCCTGAAGCATAGACTTCAGTCTTGTTGTCATTGTTGGGTTACGCTTTAATTCGGCCTCGATGGACCGATCTGTCTTGAAAGTGCGCAACTGTTTGCTGTATGTAAAACAAACAGATTTATATTTATTATGTTTAGAAACTTCGATATACATACAGTTGATAGCTGGTCAACAGTGGATTTATAAGACCCCTTGTTACAGTTGGATATGAATTCCTTAACAAAATGACGAGAAATATTATTAGATATTGACGAAACACTATTAAGATTATAAACTTACATGTAGCTATTATTTGCTTGTTCAGTTCTAACTTCAAACTTGTAATTTTGAGAATTTCCATGGCCAATTTGCTTAGGCAGTTCTTCTACTGTAACGTGGGCATTACGTATCGCGGGTAGAAATCTGTTGATTTTAACCAAAGCCTCATTCACTATGTCCTTTTCTACAATGCCATTCAGTCGTGCGGCCTTCTCAACGATACTCTGTAAGCTGACGCCAGATTTATCGAGCAGGTTCTTCAAGTCCAGCACGAGGTCGTGGCGTTTTCTTTGTGACGCCGTATTACAGCTGTTTTTGTTACTGTTCCCATTGTTGATGCTGCAGTTGGATATTTTTGGTTTGTTGGTAAACAAACGAGTCACATTGACATTACCCTGAAGTTTTGTCCGTTTTACTGTGTAATAATGCGGCTTACGACTAAAATTACCCAGATAAAGGTAGGGCTGACATTGAACAGAAGCCAAAAGTTAATAAACATCTGATTTTAAGCAATTCAATACTGAATCATCTAAATTATAGTTGGCCTGTACTTACCACAGAGTGTGTATTGGCAGAAAACATTCTCCAAATATACAAAAATACTTTAATTACAATAACAGGCTTAGATCGGGCGAGCGGACGACAAAACTTTACTTCTGACAGGCAAAAATGTCATAATCTCGTTGCGTTTGCGTTGCATCCCTGGTTCTTGTAGCCCTTAAACAATATGGTAGCCCGCCCACGGTAATACTTAAAAAATACTAGGAATTTCAAATTTTTGCTTCTAATTATTTGATTTTTAAAGCACTTTTCAATTTTAAAGATGTGTTTTTCTTAAAAAATAAAAGTTACTCTTTCTCTTAAATCCCTCGTAAGTCTTTTGATGACATCAAATAATTGTTTAAATAATTCATTACTTTATTTTATTGTACGGCACATATATTTGCCAATTTTTTTAAATTAATACGTTCTCATCAAAACAAATTTAGAAATCCATAATTAATAAATTTTTTATAATATGCCAGTTAAATTTACTATTATAACAGCGACTGACAATAATCCAAAACCAATAATGATAACACGATTTGCTTGATTTGAAATAGGTCGTGATTGTTTTCTGAAAAATTTTTAAAATTGTTTTAGAATTTTTTTTATATTTGATAATGTCAATTTTTATTTGAGTTTCATTTGAATTGCTGAGAGCTTAAACTTTATAAGACATATAGAAAATAAAAAATTAAATAATAGTAATAAAATAAATAAATTTATTTCAGTAAATTAATACATCTGTTACTATCTTCTTCTCTTCTATATTTTACATTTTTTTATAAAATTGTCTAATATTTATAATTTAATTTTATAAAAATAGATAATTAATTTAAATTCGAAATTTACCGATAAATATTTTTATTGAATAAAAAATATTTAACATGTTCTGTTATTAACAATTCAGCAAATGTTGAGGTTGTCGCTGTATGTGTTTGTCAGCAGTCGTATCCATGTTAAACGGAATTTAAACAGTCCAACGATCAGTCGTGTTTGAACTTCAACAGGTGTTGTAACGCATTCGTTCTAAAAAAAGCGGTAACGAGATATCGGTAAAATACACATAAACGGCTTTCCTCTTATAAATAAGATAAACCACAAGATTAATATATTATATATATAAACGTGACAAGAAATAATTTTAGTTTAAGAAGCAAATATTAAGTTTGAAAAACATACAAGAGTATGTCTTTGGAGTGTTAATATAAGTTAGTGTTTGTTTTTGATTTGGATAACCTTTGTGTATTTATTTTAGAAAACGAATTAAATTGTGGAGTTATTCGCTTCATTTAAGGAAAAGTGTTTGCCGCAGTATACAATCGTAAGGTAAGCGTACAATATTTACTACTTAGACTTAAGTGCAAAATTGTTAGCAAGTGCAGTTTAAGCTAGGCATTAAATTTGAATAAAAATGAGGGATGAGATTTCGTCATTAGTAAGAAACAGTATTCAGAGCGAATGTGACAGCAACAGAATTTGCTCAACAGAGATCATGGATATAGTGCGTATTCGTTCTATCGCATGTACTTTTCAAGCCGAAATAATATTTCTTCGTGTATGTGTATGTAGGTATAGATGTTTGTCGTTGCCTACCTGTGGCTTCGTAGCCCGTCGTTGCTTCGGTGTTCCATATCTTAAGCATACCTAGACACACACACACACTCATCAGCAGCTGCAATGTGTGTAGACACACTGCTAAAACGCGTTCAACAGCAACAGTGACATATAAATTTTTAACTTAAGTCGGCATAATCTATACGTTTGGTTTTTTAATGCTGGAGCAGAGCTGGCCCAGTTCTCCTGCATTTTCACTGTTTTGTTGATTAAAGACCAGTTCATACACAAAACTCAACGTAATTGAAACCCCACGAATACATACTAACAAACATTCATATACTTATCGTAAATTCATATATTTACACACATACAACAAGACATAAAGGTGCATACAGTAATGCAGCAAAAACTGCATGCACTCACATTTCTGAACCTCTCTGATCAACTGTAAGCCTTAGTATAAAAAGCTTACGAAGCTCGTAGTGGCAATATGGCTTGTGACTCGTCTGATGTTAATGGATATTTGATTTTAGAACAAAAACCACGACGATCTGAATCGTGTAAAAATAAAATAAGAAATATGCATGTACTTTATTTAAGCTTTGTTTTATAAACCTATGATTCAGTTTATTTATCCTTGAGTGTCGTAGAGGTGAAGCATACTCGCATCTAAGAAATTTTATTTGCTCAGCTTGTTAAACGAACTTGCTCACAGACAGCTTTTGTCTGCCTTCACGTCAGTGCCATTTTACCCAATGCAAGGGTATGAGAAGGTAGATAAGATTACACCTGCATTCGTGCTTGTGTGTGTGTGTGTCGACATGAAAGAGTGTGTTTTTCATAGCTCTTTTCCTTTAAATACGAAGTAGAAATGCTGGCTCTGCCGAGCTGCGTGCATTTTGTTTTAAAGGAAAGAGGGAACGGCAACGATCAGAGCGAATAAGCACGACAACACACGACAAGTGAAAAGGGGGAAGCAAACCGGTAATGCACTCGAAAAGAAGTCACCTTCATACAAAATATTGCTCGCTGCTACGAAATGCAACCGGTGGTAGCGCAGCTAAAAGGCTCAATACGAGCAACAAGGTCTGACATTTAAAAACTCAATTCCTGTACTTTTATATATTAAAGCATTTTGTCGACAACAACACAGGGAATAAATTATTACTTTTATTTTGTTTATGAATTCATTTGCGCGCCTAGAATATTTGATAACTCATACATACAGTACATTAACTTGATCGTAAAGAAATGTATTTTGTACCAAATAAATATTGGGTATACATATCTCTTGGACACGTTCACTAACGAGGTGTGACGTGATTACGACTGAAAATTGGGTGTGTTGCACTTCCATGAAAACTACGGGTAAATGTTTTAAATGCAAATCAATTCACATCCACGTCAATTAGTTGTTGCGGAAAGCCCTCTGAAGTCAAAGTGTTATCGACTCCACTTCAAAATGTTACTTTGTAGTTGCTGCTTGTAATAGTTTATAGTTTCTAGCATGTCTAAGTACATTAATAAGACATCGCTGCCATCATAACAATGTCGCCAGGGCTATGGCCGACTATTATCTATTATCTAATCGCAACATGTTACTATAAGCCAGTCCTCACTTACACAGATAAAAGACTGCGTACACATACATATACATATATAAAGAAAACGCACTATGGGCACAACTTCGACTACGTCTCGTGTGCCGAGTTAACGAGGTCACTTTGCTCGGCTCGAATCGCTGCCGACTCCCAACTCGACCCACGATCTCAGCCACAACAGACTAGATGCTCATGCTGTACTTAACTCCACATCGAAAAAACAAACATTGTGGCTTGGAATACATTGTCGCTGCAAAATGTTGCTGCTCGTTAAAATTTATTTTGGAAGAGGGCGAATTATGAACGCAGTGCCTAAGCTTTATGAGCAGCTCAATGAATTCGTCAAAGTGCTGGAGCAATATTTGGGAAACTAATGTTGTTCAACTAGCGGGCAGCAGCAAACAGTTAACAACACCAATTACAACAATAACTACGTACACGTAGGTACAAGTTAACAACTTGGACACTAAGTGTGTAGGCAAAAAAATTGGTTTGTTGCTTGTTTTCGCATTCACAGAACACAGTCTTAAGTGCCGGCACATGCTGCGTATGCGTAATTCCAGCGATACCCTGTACCAGTTAACGAATAGCAAAAGAATTGCATTTTTCAACAGGTGAAAACAATTCCAATGTTTTACCTATTGCTGATTAAAATTCAGCTCACGTCTAATGCTAATTAAATACAATTTTATTACCCAAAGATTTTATAATAAAACTACTTCTACCTTTGAGCCTTGATAAGAATACAAATGGAATTTTTAAGATTGGTTTTTTAAAAAACAGTTTTTTATGTCTTAATTCTTTTAACTGAATTTAAATTTAAACAGTAATAAATTATTACTTTTTTATGTTTCTTATTGATGTTACATGCAACATTTTACTATCCACTTCATTAATTGTACTATGATTTTTAAAAGGTATTTCCAAGTTGTTAATAAGAGTTTCTTTCAAGTCTGAGGCTTGTGAATGGCTGTCATTTCAAAAGTTATTCTTTAAATAATAATAAGTGCTTTGGGGCAGTTGTTTTTAAAGCTTTAAAATGATGTCATTACATGAATAAGTTTAAACAAATTTGAAGCTACGTCAAATAGAGAATACGATTAAAGTCTGAAAGACAGAGAGGCGAAAATAACACAAACAAAAACCATAGGAGATGTTGTATTAGCCAAGTGCATGTGTTGATATTGACAAATTTTCTGTTTAGTTGATGTATGTGTAAAATTAGCTGTACGTTTGTTAAATTGGGCGTGAAATTTCATAGTGACATTACGTCCATTGAAAGCCATGATTATATACAGTACTTTATATAATATATATACATATATATAAATAAATATTTGTGCCTGCATGTACATAGACTGTGACATTTACCTTAACCCTGAGTCGAGTCAATCAAGCTTGACGACGACTGATCATTTATCACTTTCTGCAACTGTTCGAGTTTCCGACGAGTTCTTGTATACTCAATCGAAGCGAGCTCAGCTCTTACCCGGCCCCGCACTTGGTCTACACCTGGTCTTGGCGCCAATGCGAGACACCAAATAAGCCACATCGCTGGCCCGCCAGACGATCAAGGCAAGTGACAAACACACACCAAAGGCGACGTCATTCGCGGCATAGATCGTTCCGTTCGCATTGCATGCCCCGAGCATGACGTACAACCAACGCTTTCAACGTACATCATCCATGCACACACATCCACACATCCACATATCCACATATGCAGCGGGTCCAAAACTTTCACTGCCCGAGTGTGTATTTGGGTAGGGCAAACACATGCATATTTCTTGCTTAACTGCACAATTGACACCCATCTCAAAAGTTAAAGTAAGCCTCAAATTTATAATATCGTCTATAAAGTAGATTATTATTTTGAAATTCCTTGAGCGAGTGCCTTATCTTCTCTTTCCTTTGAATTTCTATTTCGATAGTTGTGAAATTAAGATTACACCCACAAGTTATAAAACATAATAACTTATAATTAAGACAGTTGAATTAAAAATAACCGTCCTGGCTTAGTTTGTCATTGTCAGCTGAAACATTTGGTAACATTTCATGTTACTAGGTCGGAAAGAGTTCCTAAAGTCTAATCAATATTCGTCATAAAAACTGACTTACTCTCAAGCTAATAAAATTCTATATACACATATGCTAATGGCTGTCTGTATACATATACGGCGCAATCATAAATCTCGAATTAAGCCAACATTTT
Source organism: Zaprionus lineosus (assembly GCA_035044505.1). NCBI lineage: Eukaryota > Metazoa > Arthropoda > Insecta > Diptera > Drosophilidae > Zaprionus > Zaprionus lineosus. Next base: position 199,728 of record JAWNNX010000674.1, on the reverse strand, counting down.
GAGCTCTTAACTGAAATGCTCTTATGACCATATCGGCATATGGTCTGATGTGATGTGGCTGGAAGGCTAATGAAATGCATTGACTTTGACTGCGTCAGTACCGAAGTTAGATCAAGACTCAGGTCCAGACTCAGACTCAGACTCAGAGCCGGTCGCAGACTCTCGAAATGAGTCAGCGGACACCAAGAGGAAGGGCGGATGGCTGCTACGTGCATCGCTAAGTGTCGAACGTTTCATCCGTTTTTGGGAATCAAACCAAACCAAACCAAACCAATCCAAACCGGCGAATGCTACATGCAGCGTGGTCGGTACTTGGAATGTGGACGTGTGGACGTGGCCAGTTGCTGTGTTGGTTTTGGGTCTGCCTTTCGTTCTGGCTTCGTCTCTGACTCCGACTCCGACTCCGGCTCTGTATTTGACTGTGATTGGAATAGCGACGGGAAGGAGGACTGAGCAGGTAACTGGAAATGAAACTGTGGCGCACGCCTGCGCTGGCAGCTACAAAATGTCATTTAAGATTCCATTTTCTGCACTTAATTAATTCAGAGACCAAAGAGACGAATTTCTGATTTAATTCCTTTTCTCGGCTTTGACTTCACAGCATGCCAATGCTAATATGGAAGGGCAGGGTCCAAGCCACGCCTTAAAGGTATACAATATATGTATATAGAAAAAGAAGACTGTGCAAAAAATTGAAATCCCTGATAATGACTGCAATTTGACAGAAAAGTTAATGATAGCCTTTGGAAAGAACATGCATGGGTATACGAATATGGACAAGTACTTACCGCTTCAATAAATATTTTGAGTGCAATGTGTGAGGATTAGCACGTTGACAGTTTCATGAACTCGTCCAAAGCTTTGACAATCTTATAGAAGCGACTACGTGCTGACAGGCCAGTCAAGTGCTGATGATATCTGTTGTCGTTACTGGCATACACATGGTAATAGCTTTGTTTTCCATGCCGCCAAACAAAGGTACCTACAACATGACACCCAGCACCCAAGCACCCAAGCACCCAAGCACCCAGTCACCAGGTACCAGTCACCACTCACCAGGCACCCAGTAACAATGAAGATACATTTAAATACCTAGGTCACGGGTGCAAAGCATTGCAAAGTTCTTGGCCATAAAGTCACACTCTGGTGTTGAATAGCTGTCAGAGTCTTGCATTGTGGAATACCAGATGCCATGCCAAGTGGGAGGGGTCCAATGCCAAAGATCTTCAAGTAAACGTTAATGAACCGATCGTTCTATAAGGAACTGAAGCCGGTTTTGCAGTTACCTTAAGTACCTTTATTTATAACTTATTTCCTGTCGATAATCACTGTATATATATCCACACTTATACATATATACATATTAATATGTATTAATATATATATATATATATATATATATATACGTTTTTATAACTATATACATATGTATTACAATGGCTATAATTAAAACAAAGAACAATCATTTAAACTTCACATGGGTGAAATCGGACGATTGAGATCGGGATTTTACCGATGGCGAGGGAAGTGAACATAAATTGTCCATTAAATTTATTGAAGAATAATTCCCAGCCACAAGATCGACAATCATTTCTGGAAACTACCTAAAAATTGAGTTCACCTGAATGCCCGGACAAAAGGCTGCAGTTTTGCCCAACTTCGATAACGGAATGAAAGGTTCATTATCAGCAGAGAATTTTGAAATTGAAAATCATGACAATTGAAATGTTAAACCCTTTTGCCATCTTTAATCTAGCAGTCGGTGGCTCCTCCAGTTTGGGAGCATTCGACGATAAGCAAAGCTTCACTTGTTGACAACTGTGTTTGTTTTCCCTACAATCATCTGCGCCACATAAACATATGTGTAAAAGAGTGCTTATATGAATTTTCTGAACAATGGACTCGTCCGCATTACGCCAAGTCAGCAAAAGTATTGGAACGACGACAATTAATTAATCATCGGACAAAGACTTAATTACGCAAATGTGCAGCAAATGGCAATGATGTTTATAGCTGAACAATTGATATTACTTTAATCCTGAAAGTCACAGACCATCGAACAATTATTTTAACTTCGACTGAAAAGCTTGAGACTCTAGAGATTTGAAGCCTAAAAATTATCTTGAATCAATTAATTCTACAGTCTAACTCTTTGAGCTACTAAATGATTTAAAAAAATCATGACATTTAAAGACAGCTTTATGAGTCTATAAATATTTAAAACGCCATCTACGAATAACAAAAAAATAAAAAATTCCCAGAAAATTAGAAATTCATTAAAATTTAATTACGATTTGATGCTTTAGTATTTTAACGTTTATAGTTTCACTGCTTGCACTGCTTGAAAGTCGGAGCTATTTCAAAATATCACTTAAGAGTTTCTAAAAGTTTTAGGAAGTTTTTAATAGTTTGCAGACCCAAAGTTAACTCTCAGAATTTTGCCAGCTATATTACTGGTCCGATTTAATAGCATCTTAGGTTTCCAGATCGATGGAGCTTCAAGCCTTAGAGGATGCTTATAGTGTCTGCCAAGGCAATCCAACTTACTGCTCATAATTTCTGCAACGTTAAGTTTCAAAACTCAAAATGTTTTTTATGCGAGCTGCAAGAGTGTTGAAAACGTATTTGAACAATGGAAAAATTGCTAAGGCGTGCACATAAAATATGCCGACATTTGACCACACACTCAAATACACACACAGCCAAAGAGCAACAGCAAGAGCAAGAGCAAGAGAGAGGGAGAGAGAGAGAGAATGACTCAAACTCACAAACACTCACACACAGTAGAAAAGCAAGCGGGATCGGTTAAAAGGTTTGAGGAGATGGCCCAGACTGGTTTTTTGACTGAAAATATTGCGACTTGAAGTAGCCACAGGCGATGGCAACGCTGAGGCAGCGGCAGCGGCAGCAGCAGCAGCAGCTGTCGGGACAAAACGTCACAGACCTTTACAGCCAAAGCCAACGGTTGGCCAAAGAACTGGCCATGCCGACAGATGATATTTCAAGTTTTAAAATTCTTGGTAAACATTATTTCAATTTACTGCCAAAAAAGGCAACTGAACTTAAGTGTAACCAGGGCTGGGCACATATTTACCCTATCCACACATCTATGGAGACATCTTTGTTTGTGCTCATGATGACGATGATAATGAAAATAATGATGATTCCGATTAGCAGTCATGTGCCGAATCCGAGGAGTAACATGAACCGAAAAACTTTAAACTGGCACATCGTAAAATCCACAATGTGTTAAGCACACAAACTCAAAGGTTTTATAAACCAACTCATCTCTTAATGTCTTTATAAATTAACTCTTTTTTTTTCCACGTAAAGATAGCAACATTTAAATATATTTTAAAATGTATTTAAATTAAAGTCTTAATAAGTCCATAAGGTGCTTTTTATGTGTGTACAGAGTATCCTTAAATGCTGATCGCATACCACTGCTTGCCCTTCAAGCAGTTCAGTTCATTAGCAGCACTCCTCCATCTCCTCTCCCTTCTTCTGTAGATACTCATGCACATATCTACATCTCGTATGGGGGCAAAGTTAATATGCCCTTTTAGGGTTTTAGTAACTAATTTGAAGCCAAAGCTTTGAAAAAGTTTTGTGACAAGAGTCGCGTTTGTGGCAATGAGCATCGGCTTAATTATGGCTAACATATATCGCGATGTCTGGCACTGCTAATGAACTGTCAATAAACGAGATTAAGTCGTGATTCAAGGTGTGTTGAAACCTGAAATCTAAGCTTGTACAGACACATTGGAATTTAACAGAAAGAATCACTCAAATTGTTGTAAGACCTGCCATATGTGCCTTATGCCTTACATAACTTAGTCTGACTAACGGCACTTACTTCCGGTGCAGTTCCTCTCTTTGATTTTTTTTTGGGTATAAGAAACTGCATATTACCCTTAACTCAAAATTAATGGCAAATTTTTTCTGTCTCTACCTGCCTTACGCGCACACCCGCTGAAAGGCGACTGGAATCTCATTTCACTTCCTGTTTCAAAAAGCGAATGTGACGTTCGGGCTATTTTTACCGATACGGCTCAATCGAAACCCACGCAGATACATTTGTATGTGTGTATGTATGTGTGTGTCTGTGTCTGTGTCTGTGTCTGTGTGTTTAAATGACTTGGGTCATATGGCAAAATTTGATGTCTTAAGCCACAGCCAAGGCGACTTCTACCTAAGCCGTGGGCTCTTCTCAAAAAACGGTCATTGGTTTCACTTTAACCTTGCGACGCATTCGATCGTAATGATCGTACAGTTCATGTGGAGAGATTTTACTGTATTGTCTAATGTGAGTGAAAACAACTGTTACCAATTTCATAAATTTTAAGAAGAAACTGTGATAACATTGATCTGGGTACAAGACACACCCAATTTTCAGCTCACAATCGACTGCGCCCATGTTATTATTTTTGATTTTGATAACTTTCATGGGGCAGTCACCAGATGCTGTTGTTCCATGTGCAGCCGTCGGATGACAGTCTGTTGCCTTTCGTAATATGAGACGCTTTGTATGTTGGTCCCCGTTGCCGGTGAGCGGGGGAGGCCCCTCAAATGCCTGCTCCCTACCAGAGCCACAAGGGAATTGTCTATCGGTCAGAGCGACAGTTTGACGCCTAAACTGGGCATCGTTTCATAGAATAAATAACTAAATTGAAACTCTTTCAAATGCCACACTTTCCACATCTTTTCCTGCCCACAATGAACAAAATGGTTTTTTGTCACACTCGATGCTTGTGTTACTCGATACTTTTTCGTGGGGTTCTTTTTATTGAAGGTTTATAGCGTCGATTAAGATCATAAAGGAATTGCTGCCTTGCGATCGTATTTCAAGCTAAACGAATATTTTGGAAAATATTTTCCAAATTTTTCACTGTTCGAGAAATGCTTGTGTGGCTTTTCCAATTTATGGTATGCGATATAAAGTAAAAACTTTTATTATTATTAAATTGCTACCAATAAAAACTTTTCCACCATTCCGGAAATACCTGACAGCTTTTGAAAATGGTGCAAGTTTGACCTCATGCGAATGTATATAATATCTACAATTTGATATGTTAATATAATTCAGATCAAATCAGAAAATAAATAGATTGAGAAATTCCCCAGACCTTGTCCTTTGCCGGCAAAACTAATTAAAGCTTAAGTATCAATAGCTTTTGTTTTTATTAGAAATTCATAAAGGAATTTGATATTAAAAATGTATTGGATATATTAATATTTTCGAAAGTAAATCTCAGAACCGATTATTGCTTTGAAGATCCGAGTCGGATGGAGCAGCTGACTGGATAGCGTGTGCCTATCTCTGGCCAACTCCAACTAATGAATTGCTCGAGTCATGATTTCCGACTGGAAACTGATTTGCATACACGATCAAGTATGGCCAGTGAAGCCAGTACCGGTTTTAAACTTATTTTCTAAACTTGAACACCGACAACTAATACAACAACAATGACAACAACAATAACAATAACAATACCAATAACAACAATAACAACAACAACAACAACAACAACAACATCAACGTCAACATGATTGCAATGGCAAATGGAATTAATTATGGTATCGTGTCGACGTGTACGGCGCCTGTGATCGTTCCTCCGGCAGCTCCTCCGAGCTGAGCCTAAGCCAAGTTGCCAACGGTGGAGACAGGGGCTAAGTCGCATTCGAATGGAGCTCAAAGTGAGCTCCGTAAGTCGACGAAATGCTGGCAATAAGCCCGACTTAGACCTAAAAACCTAAACACGTTTAATGCCGGTCCAAAGAGCAGTTTTCCCCCCTTCTGACCGAGTCACTTAAGCGGGGAAGTGGCAGGGTGTGGGATGGAAAACTCAACGCGTTTGCCCAGCAGCAACATTTGCGTGTGTATGCGTGTGTGTATGTCTGTGTGTGAGTGATTTTGTATGTATCTGTATCTTTAACTGCACATTCATTTGTTTGCCAGTTTGCGGCACAGTCAATGGGGCGTTGCAAGCATTCGCGTTGACACCCACGCGGCTTGCGGCAGACAAGACCAAAAGCGATCCCATGGATAGACGATAAGTATCTATAACTATAGCAAAGGTGTGCGGCCGTAAGAGTATTTATACGTTTAATTAAATGACTTAAAGATCGATATGCATATGTTTATATTTATAATATACATATATATATATTTAAATATATACACCATATATAAATCCTCTCAATATATATTCCGATAAATTATAGATAAATGCTATTATAATTTGACTCACTTTATTGCTTTTACGCCGTAAGAATTCTAACTGCGCATTTTCATTTTCCAACAATTCACGTTCTCTGAGCGCCTCTCTTTCTGCTCCACAGAAATATTGTACTTAGGATCAATTGTTTCTAGTGCAATATATCAATACATATGTATTTATATATGTATATATATATATGTGAATATAAATATATATATATATGTATATATATATATATACAATTGTATATGTACCTAAAATCTGTTTCAATTTACGTGTGTTTGTGCTTTGTGTCCGATAAACTAATGCAAGCCATGGGAGTCCATGCGGAAACACAAGCAAAATCTGCACCAATTGTGTTTGCTTGACTGAGAGATATCCTGGAACACAGGCTGCCCATATACATATACATATACATATATATAACAAAAAGTATTCTCGAAAGTTTGGGGCTCAGTAGGCAAACATTGTTAAATTGCTTCGATAATTAATTAATTAGCTTGTCATGCGATTTGAGATTTAAATATTTACTTACTATAATTTATTACTATATTATCATAAGTAAACATACCGCTCGGATATACCCTGTAATTTCAATCTCAAATGGGTTGGGCTATAAGTTGAAAATGGGATCCCAGCTCAGGCTGTCTGCATTGGTGTTGGTGTCGTATGTCATATGAAATAATATTTATGCATATTTATTCATATGTTTGCGGCTTTGGTCTGCACGCTGGTCGTTAGAGACGCCTTTGCGCTATGAGTCGTTGGGAAGCCAACTCCAAAGATTCGGAGTTTTCCAATAGATGCTAATGGCAAGTCCAGTCCGCAGACGATCGGTGGCTGCAAAGCAAAAGATCTGTTTACAAATGAAATGTGACTGCCCTTTGAAAATACTTTCAAGTTAAACAAAGTCATTAAAACCTTATATAAGGTGCACTATGGGAGGGACAAGTATAAAATAAATTAAAATAAATACCCAGACGTTGAAAACAGATGAAAGTATTTCCACAACCTCAAACGACTGCAATGAGTGTATTAGTAAATGAGCTTTTATTGATTTATAAACAAGTAGTTGACATTTAAGACTATCAATTATAATACTCACTTTACTATAAGGTGTCTCAGGTATTGAATATAAATTCATAAAAATCATCAATGTACAAGTTCTTGTTAGAAACATTAATAGAAATATTCAAGTAAAATTCGTGTATTAATTATCTGAATATCTACTAATTGACAAGGTATTAATATTTGATATTTATGTAGACTTTCCTTAATCCGTTCTTAAATATAAAATAGTAACGGAATTCTACAAAAATATCAATAATTGCCTAAAGCATTTCTCCAAAACATTTCACATTTAATAAATGAATCATTGGAAAATGAAAAATAAAAACTTTATCATCATTTGACTGAGGGGAACTTTGGTCACTGCTACCAAAGCACTGAAGGTGTGCATATAGTTACAGGTATTTGTTTACCATCTGCTTAGCGGAATTGAAGTTTGGTGATAAGCAAACAGTTCCGAATAATACGGATTTGCAGTTGGCAAAGGTCCGTGGGATTGTGGGATTAGTGTTCAGATTTGCAATTGGAATCGGTGATGTCAGCATTTTAACGCCTGAAGGTGCCAATTGTATGTAAAAACAGAGAAAAGGCTGTGGACAAACAGGAAAGAAAAAAAGTGAGAGAAAAAGGAAAGAGCGAAAGAGAGAGAGAGAGAGAGAGAGAGGAGAGAGAGAGAGAGAGAGAGAGGAGAGAGAGAGAGAGAGAGAGGGAGATATGTTGGCTTAGAGAAATGTTAACTGTGTTTTTATAAAAAATTCCCCATTAGCCATGCAGCTGAAATTGGAATAAAACTAAGTGTTCCATTAACGAGAGTGTCATTTGTACGGATCCGGTACCCGGAATGGGTATGAGCAAGCCTAGGCTTTCGTTATTGTTGATTGAATAAACTTTTTGTCTGTTATCTTCGTTATACAAGCAGATAAGATAAGGATACCATTGGAATTGCTGGTATTCTTGGTGGCAATGTGAACCATTTCATAAGTATTTTTTGAGAAGTCATTTTGAGTGGACGGACTTTATAGTTACTCATATAGCTCTAGGTGCTTTCTCTCGATAGATGCAGCCTATTAATGGAGTCCTAACCAATTTATATATTTGCAGTTAACAAACTTTAAAATGCATCGCCAGCCAAGTCTGGTCTTGCTGTTGGCCATTGCACTGAGCGTGCTGCATGGTATCAACTCACTTGACCCGAAAGATGTGAAGCACATGCTCGAGGATACGAAGAGCAATGAGCTGTTTTCAGAAGAGGATCTGAACGTTAAGAAGTTTAACACTACAATTTCCACGCCCAAGGTGAAGGAGGTGCCAGTGGACACCACAACAAAGAGCACAAAGAATACTGAAAAACCAATGCAGGTTCCTGTGGTCAATGTAGAGACAGTGGAAGATTTGCTGGAAGCAGCAAAACATAACCCTTTATTGTTCACCGATCCTCGTTTGGATAAAATGCTTCCTTATTACATTAAGGGGCAGAAAGTAATGCCAAGCAAGAACAGCACCGAAGACAATTACGAATATGATGATGACTTGGACTATAATATGGATAACTTAGATAGTTCCGAATCCTACGACGACAGTGACAAAGAAACAACTAGTGCTCGCCCCAAGAAAACTAAGGTCACCAAAACAGTACCAAAGCTGCATCCCATTGAGGAAAGCACCACTGTGAAACCGAAGGTAAATAGACACACTTTTGATATAAAAAAAAACAAGTAACATCTAATTTTATATAAATTTTGCAGAAGATCAGTAAGGATGTTGCTGCCGACGATAAAGAGAACAGCATTGATAGCGAATACGAGGAATATGATGATGACGATGAAGATGAAGACGACGATGATGACGATGATGAGTGAGTGTTACAAAGAATGAAATTTCCTTAGAGCTTCGTTAAACTGTTGTTTGCTTTCCAGGTCCGAAGATGGAGATGAGACGGACAAGTTTATTGATGATGAACAGATTGTGTTCAATGAAAACGTTCCATGTCCCAGATACTGCAGCTGTTCACGTAACATCAATAGCTACCTGGCAGCCACTTGTAGCAGGTTGGTAGAATAACTCTTGTAACTTATCAGACGGCGTTACTTAATTACTTACTTTTAGGTTGGACCACGGTACTCAAAAGTTTGGCTCAGACATCACTGATTTGCTGGTTACCAATGTGGGACCAAAATATCCCATTTTGCTTACTGCTCGATTCTTTGAAAAATTGGGTCTTAGTAAGGTAGCTTCCATTAAAATCGCAAATTGCACCATCGAGTATATGCACCCAGAGGCATTCCATGGTCTTGATGACCTATATGCCGTCAACTTGACTGATGTTGGACTAGCTAGTCTTAATGAAGACACTTTTGCCCAGAACAAAAAACTTCGCATGCTCACCATTTCTGGAAACGACCTTAGCAGCTTGTCGACTCGTCATTACATTCTTAAGGTTTGTGTTCTAATGGAAATAATTTATACGTTACTATAAAGAAAAATAATCCTTTGGTTTTTTGTTTGCAGTCATCAACAATTGAAGAAATCGACTTGTCCCGCAACAACCTGGCCACAATGAATCCCACTGCATTTTCAAAGCTTACTAACATCGTTTACATAAGTCTGGCAAAGAACAATTTGAAGGAGCTTCCAGAGAAGCTATTTGACACCGCTAAATTGCTGGAGGAGTTGGATCTGTCTGAGAACTCTCTTAGAGAGCTTCCATCTGGCATATTCAATCGCACCGCACTGGCTATACTTCATTTGAAATTTAATACATTTACCGGGGACCTGCACTTCGGCATCGAGGAACTGCAACAGTTGGACCTAAGCTTTAATTCAATTGGTCATGTGCACCATACAATGTTTGATAAAATGCCCGGATTAACCAATTTGAATCTTAAAGGCAATGGCATTACCAAAATTCAGCCTGACTCTTTCCTCGCTCTGAAAAGACTGCGCAACATTGATTTGTCTTTGAATGCACTTGAGCAAGTCTCCAGTATGCTGTTCTTCAAGAACTCAGAGCTCGATGTGATTCGCTTGAACGATAATCCACACTTAAAACTGCTGCCAACTGATGGCTTCCTCAGCTACAATGGATACTTCACTGTTTACTTCCTAGATCTTTCGAATTGCGAAATTGAGGCTTTGGGCCACAAGACATTCTCGACTATGCCTCATTTGGCTACCCTTAAGCTTGCATGGAACAACATTAACAACCTGCCCCGCGACATCTTCGCCCACCTTCCCAAGCTGATTGAATTGGACTTGAGTAACAATTTGATATCTAAACTTGATGAACTTGTCTTTATGGAAAATGAAGAAATAACCAAACTCAATTTGGCTGGAAATCCACTAACTCGTCTATCGGTCCGCCTCTTCTTGCCATTGAAACAGCTTCGATTACTTGACGTCAATGATTGCGAGCTAACATCCTTGTTTACTGATCGCGAGTTTGGCAATGGATACAAGTTCTTTGATACTTTGCATTCATTAAATGCTTCTGGAAATTTGATCAAGGAAATTTCTGTCAATGATGTGAAAAACTTTAAGCAGCTGCGATCCTTGGACATTACCCAAAATTCATTGCGATGTGATAACGATTTCCAGGAATTTATCAAGTTCGTTACGCTGCAAAAGAAAATCATGCCCATGAAATTGCCTAAATTGTCTAAACTTGAGGAAGATACAACTGCTCTTGAATTGGAGGCTCAGTCAGGTTGGGCAACGGTGGCTAATCAGGTGTGCAAACACAACATTCAACAGTCCGAGGAGAGCAGCATCGAGCAACTGATTAAGGAATCAGAAAAGAAAATAGATATTGACGAGAAGTTGCTTAGTGTTCTGGACAAGAGTGTGCTGGACAAGTCAAAACTAAATAATCTACAAAAAATAATGAAGGGTTCGGCGAATGCTGCAGAGTCAAAGGAAGTCGCTTCTGAGGAGGACTTAAACAATGGTGGTGAGGATAAGGACGAAGAGGATGACTATGAGTACGATTCCGACAGCGACAGTGATGAAGAGGAGACTGACAAAAAGAAGCAACCGAAGAAGGTAGTCAATCCTAAGAATCGTTCTGAAGCTGAAATAAAGCCGAAGGTCAAGGACCATGGAATTGAGGCTGAAGAAGTTGATATATCCAAGGAAACACGGGATAAATTCATGCAAGGTGCGTTATACATCTAATATATAACCTTTAATATTTTTTTTATTTATTTTTAAAAAACTTACTTCTGCAGACAAACTCGGATTGGACAGCGAAGAGTTGAATAGCGATGAATTAAACAGCGAAGAGGAGGAAATCTTGATTGAACGCGGTCGCATATACTTCAACAACAAGAACTACATCATTCCAGCTATAATTCTTATTTCCTGCTTGGTGATCATTTTCCTGGGACTCATTAAGTTGGTTGCCATGATTCTGCACAAGCGGGGTGAACGCTATCGTATGGCAATATTGGCTTCAAAGAACTCGTTCGTTTATCAGAAGCTCAGTGAGGACATCGTTAAGCCGAAAAGCAAGGAACCAAAACAACCAAAGGTGCACCGATACGCGCCCATTAATGAGGTCTAAGTCCGTACAGTAAGCAGCTCCGAGGACTTCGTCGAGTGCGGAGCGCGCGAGTCTTGTGTGTTGCGCTGTTTTTTTAATTTATAAGTTAACTCATAGTAAACACGTGGAAAGAACAGGTCCTGAAATACAAATTATACAAATCCGTTCCATAGAACGGTTTGGCTGAACTTCAAGACCCCCAACTCAAGTCAAGTTTAACCGTTTGTCAGTATTGGCAGGAACAAAATATAATGAGAAACGCGTGCAAAGTATTAGCAAAAACTGTAAGAAAATACTGAGGAAATCCCCATATACATATACTGTCCAAATAGCAAATAGTTGTTGATGTACTTATTTCGGTTGCAGGTGAAAATGTCGCCGAACAACGTTTTTAAAAACAACGGATAAAAATATAAATATTATAACTGATTGAGTTGCCGTTTTTGCAATCATATCGTGTTGACCTATGCTACATAATATATGTCATTAGCTTTTTGTATTCTTTTGATTTGAAAACAATTTTAAGATTTAGTGCCATTTTGCCAAAATTGATTACAAACTCACCGATCGTCATATACATATAACATATATCTATACATAATTCTAAAAACTGGCAATCAGTCATTTTGAAACAGTTGGGCAGAATGTAAATGTTTATCTATGTATCCGAACCTGTCAAAATCCTTAAACGTATAATATTTTATATCAAATCCGGGCAAGATAGGTGAGCGCAAAGCTTATTATTTACATCGTTAAGTTCTCTTTTATAACTCTTTCGATTCAAATAAGTATATGTTGGAACTTGTGTCATTCTGAAATCAATAAATTATTTTAATCAAATTGAACAACATTTTTATATTGTAGAAATATACAACCTGCATTTTTTATATGGTTAAATAAAATAATATACAATAATTTATTATAAACTGGATAATGGTGTTTTGAAGAACTTTAAATAAAAAATAATGTATAAAAATTTTGTTCAAATACGATAATTGGGTTATTTAAAATTACATATTTTATTTTAAAATACAGTTACGAACTTTCAAATTGTTATTTCATTTGTCGATTCAACTATTACATTAAAGTTCCCAATTAAATATTTAAATTTGAATTTGGCGCCCAACTTTGTGCTGTATATATTTTTGTGAACTGGTTTTGTATTCATTCATTAAAGAGCTGCTTAGCGTCAAAGCTGCAAGCGCTTTTTTATTAGTGCAGCCAACTTTGTGCAAAAGATCCGTTAGTTTTTTGCTAGCTCCAAGATAAAATTTTAAGGTATGTGAAAATGTATTTTAATAGACCTCCATTGCATTTTCTAATAGCTGTGCAAGGTCATCTTGTGTTTGTTCGCGTGGTGCCATTTTTGTAATACGTTCCTGGGGCAACGCGCCCTTGACAAGAGCTGGAATGTCTGAATTGGAAAAGCCAAGCTCCCGGAGGCCATTTTCTATATGCGCGCGTTGCATATAGCCGCGGATAGTGTCTGCCAAAATATGGCCAGCATCAGCAGTTTTTGCTTGAGTAACATCAGCGCCAAGCATTTTGGCCGCTTCCAAGTGTCGTTCTGGGCACGCAGGTGCCGTAAATTCGAATACAGCAGGTGCACTAATTACGACTGAAAGGCCATGTGGGATAAGTGGATGATCACTGGTATAACCTTTAGCCTTGTAGTCTCGCACATGTCCGGAGATTGGATAGGAAAGACCGTGGCAGAGATGCACACCTGCGTTACCAAAACCAACGCCCGCCATAGTAGATGCGAGGTGCATGCTTGAACGCGCCTTCAAATTATCGGGCTGATAAATGGCTTCAATAAAATTTTTGCAAATGGCTTCTAATGCAAATCGTGCCCATACATCTGAGACCGGATTTCGGCCCTGGTATGTCGGACGTAGACTGGGATCAGCTGGTGCAGGACCACGTTCGCGATAATCGACAGCAGTAAAACTTTCCAAAGCATGACAAAAAACATCGAAGCCGGCAAAGGCCATTACCCGCTCTGGTTGTGTGAGTGTATGCATTGGATCAACAATCGCTGGAAACGGAAGAAAATTGCAAAATTAAGTTTTCTATATGTGAGAATATCGCTTTACCTAAAGTGGGTTTAAGATGCTTGCTTGATATTCCAGTTTTAGCGTGCAGAGACTTGAAATCGAAAATAGCTACCCCCGTGGTCTCTGACCCCGTGCCAGATGTAGTGGGGAGTGCAACAAGTGGCTTTAGCTTGACAGAAATCTAAAAATTCCATAACATTGTACAACTTGTACATCTCCTAGCGATCCAACTTTTACCTCTTTACCCTTTCCGATGGGCGCATTAACATAGTCGAGCAGCTCAGCATCTGGATCACTACAAAAAAGATTGGCCGCCTTCGCAGTGTCAATTGTGGATCCACCGCCAATGGCAACGAATGCGTCGAATTCATTGGAGCGTGCAAACTGCGCGGCTTGCCAAAAACTTTCATCCGTTGGCTCAACACGCGTTTCATCGTACACCTTGAAATTGATTCCATGGCGTGTCAATGAGTCAAAGGCAACGCGAACTGATGGTAGTTTCGCCACATTCTTATCCGTCACCAGACACACATTTTTGACGCCCCAATTACGCAAATCAGCTCCCAGCTCAGCACTCACGCCTGGTCCAAAGCGCACCGTGGACGCCGACATCTAAATTGAGAAAAAAAAATTATTCTCGACTGAACTTTGCACTCCCTAGACGTACCTCAAAAGCATACTCCTTGGGCCCCGTCTGTGCTACGGAGGCTGCGGTCGATCCATAACCATGCGAGTGAGCAGGGCACTTGCAACTGAAAATTGACCGTTGGTAACATAATGCATGTTGGGAGTGATACTGAACCTACGAGTTGCTAACGATCGAGTTGATCAAATTTAAGACGTTTTTGCGCGACATTTATAAAAACAAACACTTACAGCTGTGATCAGTGATAACAGCGATGGGAAATTAACTTATCGATGTTCGAAAAGTCGATCGCTTGAATAATCGATTTGTTTTCTATTTTACAGATCGGCTCATAAATTCAAAATGTGTGACTGCGAACATGAATACTCTTTCTGCTTTGATAACTTTGCCTTTGAGGATGATATCAACGCTTGCACCTGGGACAATGGATTTGAGAGCATGTGGCAACAAGTTAGCGAAGAGCTGCGCCAGGAGCAAGAAAATATGGAGTTATTTCAATTATTCCAGGACAATCTAAGTTTTCAACACATTTAACACTAAGATGAAAATTAATTTTAAAAAATTTGTTTACAAGCTAAATAGCTTTAAATATTGTTAATTGATAACAGCATTTTTGATAAATGCTTCGGTATTTCAGATTTACATATTTGATAACACTTCAAAGTTGTGAAAACTTTCAATTTTTAGAAAAGAAAATTGTTTAAGTATTTCCCTCGAAGCTCGTGACGTTTTAAATCTTAAGTAAAATGTTATATGTTCTCGTTGTCAAAGGTACAAATCATACGCTTTTAATTGTTATTATGTAAATATGTGTAAATACTCGATCATATTAGGTAAAAGTCATGTATATATTTTCCATTGAACATAATCAAAATCTTGTAAAAAACAATTTAACTTCTAAGAAACTCTGTAAAAATGTCAGTCATTGCTAAGGATCGAAATTTAGAATCACTTAACGAGTTTAAGTTTCTGATAAATTGAGTTAAAACGAAACAATTCTTTTAAATAATTTATTTACATAGATAATATTAAATATTATGTTACTAAAACCGATAAATAGGTTAATAATTAGATTGATAATAAGTATTTG
Organism: Zaprionus lineosus; assembly: GCA_035044505.1. Classification (NCBI taxonomy): domain Eukaryota; kingdom Metazoa; phylum Arthropoda; class Insecta; order Diptera; family Drosophilidae; genus Zaprionus; species Zaprionus lineosus. The sequence continues at coordinate 184,109 of JAWNNX010000674.1, read as the reverse complement.
TCCAATAAATGCAAATTTTCAACCAAAATGTTCAAAATTGTGACCTTTTATGTGCGCGTAAAAATGGGTGGTAACAGTTTGAGAAGCACTGACGGTCACAGTTTTGTGAATACTGCAAAACACAGTTGTGGGTATATTGGTAAATACAGTTTGAGAAATACTGTAAACACAGTTGTGGGGTCACTGGTGTTGACAGTTTTGGAGCAACTGGGCCGTGCTACAGTTGTGGGGTGATTGGTAACTTGCTAAGAGCAGCTTCCTATCGAATTATGTTTGCCTGTTACTTGCTCCAGAATTTTTCAAGCTGGCGATGGATTTTTAGGGGCGGTTTTCACAAAAATGTTTTTTTTTTTTTTTTGTCGAAATGCTCGAAGTACCACGCGGGCTGGGTAAGTGCAAATTGCATATTTATTTATTTATTTATTTCTGATTTTGAGTTGCTGTTCATGTTTGTGGCAAATGTATTTTAATTGTTGACTAAATTCAAATATTTGAATGACATTTGGAAAATGTCACTGCCATGGGTCACACGCTTGGAAAACAATCACCACTTGGCTACTATGTGAACTGTTGGACGGACAATTGTTGAATCTGTTCGAAGTTAATTACCTAAATGATTGTCCGCCCACTTTTATCGCGCGATTTACAACTCACTTCAAAAATATCTGAATGTCAGATCTTCGAACATAAACTATCCTAAACGATGTTGATAGCTTTTCCCAGATGCTGCTGGCCATAAAAGGGAGACGCTCTCCGTAAGCAGCAATCAGTATCCGTTCAGTGGCGCCAGCATAACTCCAAGTTTCAGTTCCATTTATTGACATGCAGTGGTTTAATTTGTTCCTGATCTTTGGGATCTTGGCCCTAATCGGCAGCATGGGCACGTTGACAGCTGCTGAGCCGCAGCCACAGCCAGGACCCGAACCCAAGGGGCGTCCACACACCACCCGTCGCCCCAGGAACAACAACGATGAGAACCAACGCTAGCAGTCCCAGGAACAGTCGCATCATCCACTTAGATGCACTCAGGAGAAGCAACAGAAACAGATTGACAGCCACAGGAGAAACATCAGGGTGTTGGTTAAATGCTTCGGCTCCGATAGAATGCAATACGTGGAGGTGCTGCTCCTGTGAGAAGCCCCTCTCCCGTTCCACAGAAGAAATATAAAAATGAATTAAAGTAAAGTTTTGATCATTTGTTTATTCAGTAGTTAAACCTGTTGTAAATTTAAATTTTAATTGGTCTGCTTAAGTGTATGGTATATGTATGAGTGTGTGTGTGTGTGTGTGGTAGTAGGAAGGTGTACGCAGGATATCAGTTATACGAAGGACCAGCTTAACATTTTAACTATTTCTGATAGTTGGGTAGTAGATAGATTCCGTTATTATTACACATAATTAGATTTTAACTTAATTTTATAGCCATTTACAATTTGCACACTTCTCCTTTGAATCATTTGAATAATTTGAATAATTTGAATCATTTGATTCATTTGATTCGTTTGATTCATTTGATTCGTTTGATTCATTTGATTCGTTTGATTCATTTAACTCATTTATGATAATTTAATGGGTTCCATTTGGTTAGCTACGTTTTTTTATTTCATTATTTGGTTACTTTTTCGGCTTAGACAATAAATTTCATTTATCTAAACGGATGTTTCCACAATGCGTCCCCCTCCTCCGCTGAGTTTAATTGAAACATAAATCAAAATTATTCGAAATATGTATTCATTAGGCTAATAAATATAAATTATTATGTAGTTGGTTTGGATGCACATTCAGTGAATATTTTACATTTCACTTTTCCCATTTCACATTTCACATTTATGTTCAGCTTAGTTTTATCAAATGTGCTGCATATCCTGACATATATCCTTGATGGTGGTCAAGGTGGGTCTCATGTGGAATGAATTTGAAAAAATCTTTAATGTACAATTAAACTGGAATACTTTTGCTTGTGATGCCGATGCCGATGCCTGTTGGGTGGAGGAGCATCTACCTACTGTGACTGCAATCCCCGCTTACTCGGGCGAATCCGATGATGCGGATATCCCACCCAGACTACAAGCACCTAGGCTGCCGCTGGTGGTGACTCCGATGTCGCTGATGCTCTTCACGCGGCGACTATTCTGCTCGTAGAGCATATGGGTATCCGGTCCGCTGTGCTCCAGGACACCGCCGACCGCACCGACGGGTGCACTTACTCGATGACCGGGTGGGCCGTAGTTGCCACTACCCGTGACGGGGGGCGGTGGTGGCGCGGTTGTGGGTGGCGGCAGAAAATGGTATGACGGATGATGGTGTGGGTGGGAGCCTATGGTAGCGTATATTCCTCCGCCGCCCTCGCTGCTGCTGTACGATGGCGTTGGGGAGGTGGAGTTACCAAAGGAGCTGCGATCGCCGGCCCGATGGGGTTTTGTGTTAAACCGAAAGGCCTTTGACAGTGAACTCTAAGGTGGGGTCGGGGGTTGGGGGTTGGGGGAGAGAGAGGAGAAATCAATTAGAAATGTCCTATCAATAAAGTGTGCAAACGTATAACGTACCTGAGATCCTTTCCATGCCGAAATCTGGAAAATATTAAAGAAAGAAAGTAAAGAACGGTAAATAATTAATTATGAGATCGATAAAAATAATCGATTGTCAGCCAGCAACCCATTCGATTATTAACCTAATGTTCTCAGTCTGGGATTTGTCGTGAAACTTCTGATGTCGCCATACGTAAAGTGGAACAAAATACAAAGGATCCTTTGTCAAATTAATTTAAATGCATTTTTTTAACATTTTCACAATTTCCATTTAATATAATAATTAGTTTGCAGTTTCGAATTTGTATTATTATTATCATTATTATTATTATTATTATTATTATTATTATTATTATTATTATTTTTACTTACTTTTCATAGCTACGGATTGTGTACGGTTATAATTATAATTGAAGCCCGAAGGCTTTTCTACGGATTCTCGCACACCTCATGTTTTATTATATATTTTTTTATATATATAGAGTATTCAAAATTCTCAATATAGTTTGTTTTTTTTTATATTATATATAACTTAAGCAATTTGTAGACAGCTCATATATATATATATATGTATTATATATAATTATTCTTAATAATTCGACTAGCTAATTTCCGACAATATTTCCAAATCGAAAAGCTGAAAATTTCACTTAGGAGTTTATACCACAAATCGGGAAGATATATATATATATATATACTTTATATATATATATGCTTATCTTGTACAGTTATATGTATTCATGTTCCCATTATATCTAGAATATCTTTGAATGCATGAAGAGAGATGTCATTGATCCACAAATTTGTATCTTCGATAAACATGCCAAAGTTAGGAAACAAAAAAGATATGCAAAATATTTGTGAGTATATAGATAGATATAGATACTTATCCATATATGATTCTGCATCTGGATATATATGTACTTATATTAGATTGGCAATTTACTAATAACTCGTTGTACTGTACTGTGTGCTCAAAGTACATATGTATGTATGTATGTATGTATGAATGAATGAATGGGAAGAGTTTTGAGTTTTCGAGTTGTGAGTTTTCGAGTTGTGAGTTTTCGAGTTTTGAGTTTTCGAGTTTTGAGTTTTCGAGTTGTGAGTTTTCGAGTTGTGAGTTTTCGAGTTTTGAGTTTTTTAATTTTGAGTTTCGGGTTTTAAGTTTTAAGTTTCAAGTTTTGAGTTTCAAGTTTTGAGTTTCAAGTCTTGAGTTTTGAGTTTCGAGTTATGAGTTTCGAGTTATGAGTTTCGAGTTATGAGTTTCGAGTTATGAGTTTCGAATTATGAGTTTCGAGTTATGAGTTTCGAGTTATGAGTTTCGAGTTTTCAAAGATGTTTGCTAAAAACGAAATGTCAACTAAAAAACTAATATTCATGATCCTTGGCAATCTACACAACAACGGAAAGCGATAATTTTAGATATTACGAGTATTTATAGAGGCATAGACACAGAAAGAGAGACAACAAAAGCTTCACGTCAAATCAGGCTAAGTTATAGAGGTATAGATTTTAGTTGAGTTTCAATTTATATTTTCAACTATCGATAGTTATCGATAGGTGGTTCCCAATTAGGTTACATTTATAGCTGAATGCATGTCTGGCAAAGTGATAGGGTGTATGCATGTGTGTGTGTGTGTGTGTGTGTGTGTGCAGAAATAATAGCGCTAAGTACATTTATAGATATACGTATAAATATGTATGTATGTGTGTGTGTGTGAGAGTAAGTGTGTAAGTATGTATTAAATAGATATATAGACTTACCCTCAGGCTGCCACTCGATCGCCGATCTGTGGTGGCATAATGCTGCAGTCCGCCGGGTCCAGTTAGTGGCACGATGCCGCAACCGGAACGAATGCCTTGACCCAAAGTTGCTCTACACAACAAACATTGCAATACAACCGGATTGTTTTTCGTTTTAGGTGTGTTTCTCATATGTAGGGTATTGTGGGAGTCGTGTGTATGTGTGTGTGTGTGTGTGAAAGAGAGAGAGAGTAAGTTAGTGGGTGGGTGGGTGGGTGGTTGGTTGGTTGGTTGGATGGGTTGGTGTATTCATGTTTGTGTATGTCGACAATTTTATTCGTGTAGTAGACACAAAACGGGGGCAGGCAGAAAATGATAGCGGGGGAAAGAGAAAGAAAAGGGAGAAAGAGAAAGAAAGAGAGAGAGAGAAAGAGAGAGAGAGAGAGAGAAAGAGACAAAGGCGGAGAAGCAAAGACAAAGGCATTGGCATTAGCAAAGGCAAAGGCAAAGACAAAGACATAGGCAGGCGGGCGGGCAGGCAGGCAAATAAGACACACATACACACACACACACACGCGCGCGTACAAGTTGAAGTTGTTGGTTGTAGTTGTGTTTGTTGTTGTAGTTGTTAAAGTTGTTGTTGATGTTGTTGTGTTGTTGATTTTTTTGCAGTGTTGTAAACAATCAAGACAAGGACAGCAACAACAAGCCATCAATTGAATTTGAGAAGGAATCACAAATCGAAAGAAAAGATATGAGAAAAAAAGTAGAAAGAAGAAATTAGAAATTAGAAATTAGAAATTAGAGAATAGAAAGGAATCGGGACAAAGACAATAAACGATTAATATAATTATGCGATATAAGTGTTAATCGATAAATTTGCATTGACATAATCGACTACTTGTAGCGTAAACAACAACAAAGTCTAACAGGACTCTAAGTTAAGTTAAAGGTACGAAGAGGGATACAAACTCGAAGGATGATAAATGAGTTCCCAAAAAGAAAAGATGAACATAAGAATGAGCATAAAGGAGCATTCAGTTTTATAAATCGAATGCTTATCGCTTGGAAGGATAACACCAAAGGATATATTGTACATTGATTAACAACTACAGTTACATAGACGTACATATACATAGACATACGGGTATTACTTAGTAGCACATTTTATTCAAAAATCACGCGAATTTTACTTACAATTGACATGTCACTTTGAACAGGACGACTCGTTAAAGGAACTTAAGTGGGAGGGGGAGCGAGGGAGTGATTCGGATCTTTTTGGAGATTACGATGGAAACAAAAACGAACAGTGAATATGCCAATGGGAGATTATAAGGCAGCGACTACTATGGCATCCTCTGCGGTGTTTCGAAGGGACAAACAACGAGTACAAAACAAGCTAATTTATGGCTAGTGCCTGGTGGCCAGAGGTTGGTGGCCAGAGGATGGTAGCCAGTGGCTGGTGGATGGTGGCTGGTAGCCAGTGGCTGGTGGATGGTGGCATGTACGAGTATGTGGCATGTTTCTGGTCTGAATGTGAAAAACACAATGTAGATGTATCTACGTATCTATGTATGAATCGACATATAGATATGCAGTATGTGTGTGTGTGTGTGTGTGTGCTTGGGTGTGTATTAATGTATGCAGTTTATGGGCAGCTCCATAAGCCAATCTAAGGCATAAATCTACAACAGAGCTGTGAATAGTTGTGGATGTCTGACGGTATCTGTATCTGTGTATCGCCATGTCCTTTGTATCTGTGTATGTCTGGTCGTATTTAAATCTGTGTAAAGGTGTCTTATATTTTGTTTTGTATCTGTATCTGTATCTGTATCTGTATCTGTATCTGTATCTGTATCTGTATCTGTATCTGTATCTGTATCTGTATCTGTATCTGTATCTGTATCTGTATCTGTATCTGTATCTGTATCTGTATCTGTATCTGTATCTGTATCTGTATCTGTATCTGTATCTGTATCTGTATCTGTATCTGTATCTGTATCTGTATCTGTATCTGTATCTGTATCTGTATCTGTATCTGTATCTGTATCTGTATCTGTATCTGTATCTGTATCTGTATCTGTATCTGTATCTGTATCTGTATCTGTATCTGTATCTGTATCTGTACCTGTATCTGTATCTGTATCTGTATCTGTATCTGTATCTGTATCTGTATCTGTATCTGTATCTGTATCTGTATCTGTATCTGTATCTGTATCTGTATCTGTATCTGTATCTGTATCTGTATCTGTATCTGTATCTGTATCTGTATCTGTATCTGTATCTGTATCTGTATCTGTATCTATGTGTGTTCAAGTATCTGTGTCTGTATTTATAAAAGTATTTGTTATTTGTTCTGTATCACAGTGGACGGCTATCCACAGTAGTTACAAGGATCTTCACGCTTATAGATTGTATTCTTATACTATAAAACATCTATAGTAGTGCGATTATAGCTTTATGTAATCCATAGATATAAATACTTATATAAAATTGTAATCGAATCGCATTTTCTACTTATTACAAAGAGTATCTGCCCAGCAACTGTGCTGGCCCACTACACCCCCCAAGCACTATGGAGAGTGCTCCATGTCCTTGATATAAACATCTACTACGTAATCCTCTAGGATTTCTAGGAATGCAAATAACATCGATACAAAGAACTCTACTTAATTTTGAAATTCTCTTGTGTCGCGTTTTCTTGCGACTTTGGTGTTTGGCTTAAATGCAAAATTTTCACTTTTGTGTGCGTTACATAAATTTGAAAGCAGACATTGACTTGATCAGCCGATTTGTAGCGTATACATTTATATACATTTGTGTGCATGTATATGTATGTATATGTATATGTATATATGTTTTGGAGATGTCGGCTATGCAGAAGCTCTATAGAATCCAGATATGTGCTATTTACTATTCACTAGATTTTCACTCGGGTCGTGGGTTTTGGGGTGGGTTAAATGAGTACGATTCTAGCAGTACTTCGATGCCTAAGCACTTATCGATTACAAGCACTTATCGATTACGTTTTCTTTCTTTCAAGTATACAGATATACATATATATATGTGTATATGTATAATGTATAATGATGATTTAATTAGCGCTGTGCTCCAATTATTGTTCTCTTTCTAGAATTACCAATCAGCTTAGCTAAAATACAATTGAACTTTGAATTCCGTCAAGTTATCGATTACAAATACACTGCGATATACATATGTAGGTGTTACGAGGATTATAAATAATTATATATATATATTGTTTCTTTGGTTTGCTTAAGATTTTGATTATCGACTTGTGATTTGTGACTTGTGACTTTTGACTTGTGACTTTTGACTTTTGATTTTTGACTTTTGACTGTGATTTTTGACTTTTGACTGTGATTTTTGACTTTTGACTTAATGACCCTGCAATTTGGCCAATTGCCGGGAGTTTTCCATTTGAAATTCTTCCATTTGACAGTATATAATGTATCTGCATTGGTCAAAATAGAAATATATATTTGAGAGATATATTCGAGTGGCAAGGAGAACAAGAGAGTGTGGGTGAAAGAGAGAGAGAGAGAGAGAGAGAGAGAGAGAGTGTGTATTATATTTGTATTCATATGTTGGAAGATAAAAAGAGAATAAGTGAGAGAGAGAGAGAGAGATAGAGAGAGAGAGAGAAAGAAAGAGAAACATAAGGCCAGAGCCAATTAGTGCGTTTTTATTCTTTCTTCTCACAGCATCTTAAGACATGCTCTAGAATGCACGCACACACAAAAAAACACGGCACACACATATGTATGCACACATACACATATGTATTTCACTATGTAATGATCTATATATACGATATATGTAAACATTGAAATTGCTAGGCATTACATACACATAGGTACTTTTATAACGTACGAGTAGACGATTAAATGATTGACGATGTGTGTGGCATGATTGACGAATAGATACTACGATTATTCATATGTATTCAGTTATTCATTAAACAACAACAACAACTACAAAGCTATCTAGACTTAGCCTAAAGCCTCTCTCTTCAACTCGGATCGCATCTCGCAGCTCAGCTCGATTTGAACTACGAACAGATATATATATATATATATATATATGTATATGCTATATGATGATATATGCAAAGCAGTTGGAAATCAAGAAAAGCGTGTAAACTTTGATGTTTGAATGATGTGAATAATGAATGAATACATTAACATACAGTGTAAATATCACGAGTGTGTGTGTGTGTTTGTGTGTGTGTGTGTGTTGTTTGTGTATATTTCTTATATCTCTGTGTTCGGCGTCGATTCAAGTAACTTAGACTCAAAATTTACATCTCTTTAAGATATGTGGCTTCTATCCTTAATAAGGATAAAAGCTTGTGAAAGGTATTATTGAATCCTTGTTAGATATTAAAGCCATGGGCACCGACCCATAGCTGTTAAAAATATGTCATTTCAGATAAAAGACTCGTGTCTTATATATGACTTATTCTCCCATTGTTAAGATTATCGATTATATCTTTTAGAGAGAAAGGAAGACAGGAATCTTATTATCCTTGAGGCTCATTATAAGATTTCCAATTTGATAAGCCCCAAGGAATTAAATATTATCGGATAAATCAAATTGGAGCTCCCGTTACCCAGCCATGTGTTTATGTGGATGACATCTATGAAGATGAGGTTTATGATGATGATGATGATGATGATGATGATAATGATGTTTATGAGGAGCGTGCAGATGGGATGATGTGAGGAAACTCTTAAAACAATGAAGCGAATCGAATAACGGATATGTACGATTATGCAACTGACAATGGAGGTAAATGCAGAACGAAGGAGAAAGTCCAATCGAATGAAAGCAACAAAAGCAACAAGGAAAGTAAAGGAATGGAAAAGAAAAGAAAATGAAAGGAAAATCTAATCTAATAATCAATAGGCTGTAATACGCTACATACTTATTTATAGGGGGAAAATGGGGGCTTCGGATGCAGGCCGAAGCCGAAACTAGGATAACAAGGAAGCACACAAATGATGTAGATGGAAATTATAGAGTTATACAAACAGATAGAGAGAGAGATTGAGAGAGAGAGAGAGAGAGAAAGAAAGAGAGAGACAGATAGATAGAGAGAGAGAGAGAGAGAGAGAGAGGAGGTCGGGCAGTTGAAAGATTGACACAGACAGGAACTTACCTTGCGGGCAGGATGAGGGCATCGAATTCCGTATTGAGATGGCGTCGTATTATGTTCTTTGAAGGAGGAATGCCCAGTGCCGTGGCCATTGTATCACCCGAAAAGGATGGCTCAAGGACCACAAGCCCGCCATGGACTCCACTGTCTGAAATGAAATGTGAGCGAAACGCAAAATGTTTAGGTGCTTCCATTGAAACACTATGCGGGAGTGGAATAATCAATAGCACATCGTCATCATCGTCATCATCGTCATCATCGTTATCATGGACATCATTGTTATCGTGGTCATCATTGCTATCATGGTCTTCCTCGTGGTCATTATCATGTTCCACAATAGTCATCATCGTGTCCATTGTAGCATATGCCATTGATACCCACTCGAAAACAGAGAGCGCTATTGTCTGGGGATAACTCACCCTTCAGGTTGTCCGCGTACTCGCCCAGGTCAATGGAGCGCACCCAGCGAATAAAGCGTTGGTTTGTCCAAACAATGGGATCCGTATCAACAGTCTCGGATTGCACCCGACGCATGGCCAGCGTCTGACGGTCATACTTGACTATGCGCAACACATGTATGCCTGGCAACGGGTGAGATTTGATGTTTGATTTTTGAAAGGATATTGGATGTCGGTCAATAATTTTTGCTTCTGGTTCACATACCATGCACAATGCTGGCCTGATGAAACTTCCGTGTTACACCGAGGAACTTTTCCAGCTCCTTCTTGGAGAGCGTGTCCAGCATGCGGGCATCCACTAGCGACTGCAGGAAGGGCTCTGCGTACTGTGGCAGCCCAATGTCCGGCAACCATTCGGAGGCCACCCAAGTGTGTCCCAACTGAGTGATAAGTGGATATCGTACCAATTCTGGACGCCGTTGCTCCTCTATGGCCAGACGTAGCTTTTTGCGGTGCATGGGATGTGCCAGGCCCAGTCCAGCCTCCAACTCAACGTCGTTCAACTCGAGCAACACCTTGCCGCTTTTCACGTTCTCCGCACAGCGTGAACTGTACTGGGGCATGCCCAGGGCTACCTCCAGCCAGGCCAGCACCTGTGTGGCCCTCCAGCGATCTATGGGCAGCTGGGAGGCTTCTCGGAGTAGGCGCAACTTTTCAGCATATCCCTCCTCGGAGAGCGGATTCCAAGAAAAGTCGCTGTACTCCGAGCAGCCATCGGCTGACATGGCTTTGTTCTTGTTACGGGAACGTGCGAAAACCCTTGAGATGCTGCCCCAAGTGCCGCCGCGCCCGTTGCGGGCACCAAGAGGTCCACCTTTGTTGGCGAACTTTCGCGCTATGGCACCAGCTCCACCCGGTCCATCGGCATCCGGGGAAAGTTGCTCCACGGATCTAATGTCAAGTGGAAAATCAATTTAAGTGAATCTATTGACTGCTTCACTCCTTAAGTTACCTGGAATAGGCGCCAGAATTCAGGGGCGATAGTGTGGGACTTCGTTCCTTGGGGGTGCCATCTGCCAATGGAAAGGTTCAAGTGAACGGAGAACAATGAAGGATCAGATTACAGATACTTACATTGATACATATTCTGACTGGAGACAAGGGAAATGCTGTCCGGATCGACAGTGATGCAGGGGCCACTTTCACAGGCGCCGTCGCTGAAGTTTATCTCGCCGCCGGTGCTCTCGCGGTCACTGCTGTTGCGTAGACCAGAATCATTGGAGCAGGAGTTGCGATCTCCGACGGTGGCGCCGGAGCCACCACTTAAGCTGCCGCTGAAGGCCGACAATGAGTTGCCACGGCCGCTGTCATCGGCGGTGCGCAAGCCGCTCAAAGCGCCGGCCAAGCCCGAGCCACTGGCCAACTGGCTGAGCATCCCAGAGGCAGCAGACGGCGGCGTCAAAGGTGCAAACGAGTGAAGACTCTCCTGATCGGAGAGGCAGCCAGTCAGCTGACGTCGCGCCTCCTGCAATTGCTCCTGCAGCCGCTGCAGCTGTATATCCCGCGTCGACAGCTGCTGGGCCAGCGACAGCGAGCGTTCGGCTTCATCCCGCGCCTGTTTAAGCAACTGGAAGCGTTCCCTGTCGCGGTCACCCGAGAGCTTGGCGTTTGTGCACTCCGATTCACGTACGCGATCGTGAAAGTTACGTATGAATTCGCGCAGCTCCTGTTCCTTTTCCTGCAGCGAGCTGCACAACTGTTTCACCTGATTCAAGAGTTCAGCTTTGTCGTGGCGGAGCTTCTTCCGCTCCATCCGCATGCTCATCAATTGATTCTTCAGGCTGCGCATCTCATTTTCCATACGTTCGACTCGCTCCGGCGCCAGTGCCTCATGTGCCTGTGATGCAGCTAGATCCATGCCAGGCTCAACACCACCCACGGCACCGTCTGTCGAGTGCTCCAGCAGGCGGCGCAGACGCAGCATCTCTGCATTTAATCGTTCGTTCTCTTCGCGCAGTTTTATGGCTGATTCTGAAAGGGAGATGACATGGTCTATGGTTGAGTGACTGGCAGGGGAGTGCCCAACCAACTGGTCAGCTGTGCAGCTGTACAGCTGGGCAGTCGAGTGCCGCGCTAAGCTCAAGCCGTGGATAAGCGGTGAAGGTGACGATTGTCGACACTACGCGTTTGGTTAGTTAGCATCTACCCCAATCCCTTTGGACAAATATCTACAATCCGGAGCAAGTCCGACCCCGATTAGCCCCTTTCCCCACGCAATACACCCTACCCATAGTCGAGCATGAGTCAGGTGCTCCATTTGCATGCGAATCTCTACCAGACTACGAATCGAACTACGAACGAGCAAAATTTAAAACTGAAAGGATACGTGGGTGGCATGTCAAGGAGCAAGCCGAACACATTCTAGAATGGGATGCAATGCTAGGAGGATGAGAAGTTGGGAAGCTGGGAAACTGGAATGCTGGGAAGCTGGGTAACTGGGAAGCTGGGAAGCTGGGAAACTGGGAAGCTGGGAAACTGGACAGGTGGAAGGGAGAGGCTTAAGCATGCAGGGCAAATGTTAAAGCGAATGCTGGTGCTAGTGCTGGTGCAGGATAGGATGTTGGTGGTGCTCCAATTAAAAATACAGAACGGAAACGGTAAGGAGAACGAAAGATTGGAATGGCAAATGGCTTTAGTGGGGGCCAAGTAGGAAGGAGACTCAATCGACTTACCTGGACGATAGCTGAACTTTGACTTGTCGTTGTGATTGCCATCAGGAATGTTGCTGCACGTGGTCGCCGCCTCCAGTAGCAGCAGAGCAGCAGACGCAGCAGTTGTCGGGGAATGTGGGGCACTCAGTGTCGGTGGTGGTACACCAAGGGCGGCCCCCATGCCCGGCCCCGCCACTGCAATCGGAGATGCGGATTTCGTTTTCATTGTCTTCACTACCGTAGGTAATGAGGCATTGCCGCCCGTTGCCATCTCCGGTTCCATTAATTTCACAATCGGGCAAACATCATTCGCATTTCTCTTGTCGACTGTTGGTTTCCCCCACACCGACCACCAATGGACACACACACACAGACACAAATCAGGAGGGGATTCGTTCGAGTTTGTGATTTTCATTGGCGTGTGTATTGGTAGTTGGATGGTACACATACATGCATACATACATACATACATACATACATATGTATATATATATATATATATGTGTGTGTGTGTGTGTGTATATGCGTGTGGATGTGTTTGTGTGTGAATTTGAGGGAAGGATGAGTGTCCAAATTTGGGTTGGAGAGAAGGCGGTGAGTGTAAATAAAATAAACAACAACAACAACAATGATAACAACAACAATAGTAATAACAACAGCAACAACGACGTTGATCATTACGATGGTAATGAGTGTGTAGTTTGTAAATGTGTATATAGTATATATATATGTGTGTGTGTGTGTGTGTGTGTGTTTACATTGATTTAAATTAGTTGCACACCCGTTCAAATACACAAACACACACACATATACATACATAGAAACAGAACGTGCAGGACTCATCAGCATCATTTAAAATGTTGAGTATTTATTATAGAAAAAGGACATCAAAACATCAAAACCAAATAAAAGTAGAAACGAGGAGCAACTATGATAAAATATTGTTTTAAAAGGTAAATCAAATATTGATTTTTAATTTCTAACTCTAGAGGTACACCCTGGTAATTATTATAATAATCCCCATTAGAGACGCCCAATTTGAGTACCCAGCCGCCCGGTCGTCCGGTCGCCCGGTCGCCCATTCACTTCTATTCAATCGAGAGCCACCCATCCATGTGCACATTTGGTGCACTTTTCCCTCTGATTATTTATTTTCATATCAAATTTGATGCTCTTTGATGAATTTATCCAAATAAATTCCATTTTTATTCAAAGCACTGAACTTTGAACCCAACGACAGGCTCAAAAATATAATTCAAAATTTCGAATTTCAAATTTCAATTTTCAATTTTCCATATTCAATTTTTACATTGATAAATTATAAAAATTTATTTAAGGAGCTTGACAGCTGCGAGGGTCGTGGCAGGAGTTGTTCAAACAGGCAAAAAATTGGCTTTAATACGGAATATTTAAACAATTAAAATTAAAGCTGAGCCTTGTTAAAAAAATAAATCAATAATTAAAAAAAAAATAAAGGACGAAAGGCTCAAATAAGAATTTCATCGAGCAGCAAAACTATAAAATTCTTAAGCCCATATTATTTAAAAATTTACTTGCTTTAAATTAAAAAAAAATTAAAATAAATAAAAATTATTTAAAATTTTAATTTTCTGAATTTTCCTGAATTTTCCTGAATTTTCCTGAATTTTCCTGAATTTTTCCCTCGCTTACCGCCCATTCCTGAAAGTCTGTTGTCAAGGATACCTTTGAGGTAAGCCGAACATAGCACTGCTTTCCACAATCCCTTCTGCAGGACTCTTCCCGCAACTACTTTAGTTAAATATTCGCAAATCCTTCCGCAGGCTTTCCATGCCTGAATGCATTTAATGCATGTGGAACATTTGCGACCCGAAACCCAAGTAACTTGCGTTGCTCCCATTAAGATTAGGAAAACATGGAACTGTTTGCTGATCCAACTGCATATCAGCAACTCATTAGCATGCAGCTCATCTTCCGCTGCCCCCTGTCCTGCAGAGCCGCAACTCTGCTACTCTGATACTCTGCTGCCCCGATGCCTCGCTATTCGACGGCGTTGCCACAGAGAAACGGGTGTTGATGGGTGGACATGCGTCGTGGTGGAGTCGCTGTCGTCCAATCCATTAAAGCGTTTCATTGCAGCGCTTCGTTAGCTACGAACCTGCGGCAGTCAAAGCCAATGGCGAAGGCCCGTGGAATGCATCTGTTTCCCCACCTCCACCTCACCTTCGCCCGACTGCTCTTTGCAGCTCTGTCGCCTCATCCGCCTGCGCTTCCTACTCCTCCGTCTCGTTGCCATCTGTTTTGTAAAGTTTTGAAGCCCACAACGAGCAAGCGAGTTGCCTCTGCTTTGCCTGCCCACTCCCTGGGACTGGGCAGCACATGGAACAGAATATCCAAACTACCAAAGCATTGCTCCGCCGGTTCCCCATACACTTCCAAAAACAGGAACCCAGCTTCATTTCCTAACATGGAAAACCCATAGGCAAGCCGCAGATTTGTGTTTGTGGCTGTTGGCTCCTGGTTGGCCCTTGGGTTCCCCAGGTTCGTTCCTACAGTTACTCACAGCAGCTTCCCCTCACTACTGTCATCTTATTTAAGTTTGGAGATGCCAAATGTACAAACATGAGTTGTCCATACAACTTTGGGTAACACTTTTCAACATGTCCGTAAAGTTTGAAATGGATGTAATCCTGGACAAGAAATAAGAGCTCTCCTCCTATAATAATGACATATAGTCCTTCAACTTGTTAGAGATCTCGTGCAGC
The DNA here is from genome assembly GCA_035044505.1 of Zaprionus lineosus. Lineage (NCBI taxonomy): Eukaryota > Metazoa > Arthropoda > Insecta > Diptera > Drosophilidae > Zaprionus > Zaprionus lineosus. The sequence continues at coordinate 168,806 of JAWNNX010000674.1, read as the reverse complement.
TTGGAAAGAGACCCAAAAACACGACCCTTTAACATATCTGTAGCTGTGGAATCCTCGATTGCACACTGTGAGACACAAGGATGTCATTAATATGTAAATCGAGGCCGATTATTGTCGCCGCAAAGGACAAATTGGAGAAGTAAAAGAATAAAATATCATTTTATAGCAGGCACTTTCGGGGTTTACTGTCCTTTCGAATGGATATCGTCGTCGGACGCGCGTCCTTTAGTCAAAATAAAAACATATCCATTAAAGTAAATGCTTTAAGCCTTTCCAGTTGCAACTGAGGCTAATTGCATCCTCTCATACTCCCAGCCCTCCTTCCACGGACCTCCACTCGACCCAAAGGGCAATTGCAGCCTGGACTGCAATTGCGACCGAAATGTTATGGAAGGACACTTGCGTCCTGGTAGATGGGGGATGGCGACTGGTGGATTGTAAATGGTGGATGGTAAATGGTGGATTGTAAATGTTGGATGGTCGATGGTGGATGGTGGATGTTGGCAGCTTTTGAGCGGGGCGGGGAAAGGCACTTACCGGCATTGAGCTGGGGATTGCTGCTTGTGACCTGAGCTGCCAGGTGACCGGCGGCAATCAAATTTGAGTTATTCGCATGGATCATGGCTGTCGTGGAGTGTGAGCTGCTGCCATTCACTAATTGCGACTGTGGTATCCCAATAACTTGAGCTTGTGCTTGTCCCAACGTGTCGCCCTTGGCGGCCAGACGATTCTGATTGTCGATGGTCATGGGTGGCGTAAGCGTCTGATTACTGCCATTCGAGCTTGCCGGCGAGCTGCTGTCGGATGCGGAGGGCGTCAGATCCCGTTTGTTGGCCAACAGACTGGGCGGCTTTACGTTCTGTGCTGCAGCTCCTAGCGAGGATACGCCCGCCTGCCCACTATTGTCAAGGGAGAGCAATGGCTTGACGGGCTTGTTGTTGTTCACGGACTTCTCCTTAAGTGCCGCTACACTCGAGTCCAGCGACTTGACAGCTTTCTGCAAAGTATTTGGCAAATGTTTAATCTACGGATGCACTTTAATTGGACGGAATCAATATACGGAATATGTTCAAAAAAAATGGAAATCGAAAGATAGCGAATGAACAGGGAAGAAAGAGAATAAGATAGAGAGAGAGAGAGAGAGAGAAAGAGATCAGAACGATGGCGGCGAGAAATGAGCTGCATAGGTGAAGAGGGGGGGAGACGTTGTGCCGGGTGGGGAATGTGCCATGTGCCGAAACTAGTGAGCGGTACGAGAATAAGCATAGGTATAAGCATGTGAAAGTGGAGCGTCGCCGGATGGTGGTGAGTGGCATGCAAATTATATGTTGAGTCCCCTGCCCCGCCTGCATCCCGTTGGGTGCCATACCTCCCAATGGCACTAACAAGCCAATGAATGAGACCCAATTAGGTTAAACATCAAGTGTATGGAAAGGGGGGTGCGGGAGGTTTTCGTTCTTATTTTAGTTCTTTTCTGTTTTTTTTTTTTCATTTTTCATTTTTCCTTTTCTATTTATTTTTTTTTTTTTTTTTCAGTTTTCATTTTTCGTTTTTCGTTTTTATCGTTGTTGTGGTTCTTGCGGTGGGTAGGCAGGAGCTGAGCTGGGGCTAGGGCATGCGGGGTGCTTGGGGTACTTACGGATTCGCCGAGCTTGTGCAGGGAGGCATTTATGCGATCCGGATTGCGCGGCGGTGGCTCTGGTGGCTCTGATGCAGCCATGGTTGGTCCGGCAGCAAGACCGTTTATTTGCATACCTCAGAATTGAACTGAAGCGCCTGAATCCCCCACGTCTCTTTCTTCTCCACTCCACTGACAGCGCCCGCTTCTGCTTCTGCTTCTGCTTTTGCTTCTACTTCTGCTTATGCTTTTTCTTCTGCTTCTGCTTCTGCTTCTGCTTCTGCTTTTGTCGCTCTATGCCAGTTGCCCAGTCGAATCGTATTCAATTGCTGTGCCCGACCACCAGTCTTTCAACTGCCACAATTTGCACCTTGTGCGGCCCGCTCTAACATTCTGACTACCTTATCAAAGAGACGAACAGTATACGTACACGTGGAGATACGCCCAATTAGCCGCAGATTCAGTTATCGCCGCTGATTCGTTCGATCTTCCTGGACTTCAAATTATCCTTTAACACTCCAATTTTTCTCAGCTCGTCGCCGTTGCAGTCAGCGTATCTGAAAGAAACGAAAGTTGAATGTAGATTAAACCTTTATTATTTCAGCCTTAATTACATTTAAATGCAAAGCTCACTTATTAAAAAAAAAATAAGTAATTTCATTTCGCTAATTGCAGCGGATTCATTGATTTATCCTTTTCATTAAATGCAACGCACATCGCTGGCCTTAAAATCAGATTACACTTGCTCTTTACAATTAAAGGTGCAAGGACAATAAACCCTTTCAGTGAAACCGAAGCAAAGCAAACGAAATAAAAATGTGTCCTGTGAGCGCCGCTTGCCATTAAGTATTTTGTCCTGCGGCTTCTCTGCACAGCTTTACACCCAAAGCTTCGTCGCCAATATCGATAAATCGATAAATGGGAGATCTCCTTTGTATTACCTATGGTAATTTTTAGAGTCGGCCATTTTGAAATTCATAGCTTCACAGTTAAAAGTCCTGCAAGCTTGGGGGCTGCATTTCATTCATGTAAAAGTAATGGGAACAAACGAACAACATTTCTAATAAAACATAACGAAAAATGAATGAGACGATAATTTGAAAAGCTGTGTAGTTGTATTCCTGCAGACATCATTTTGTACATTTTTAATTTTCTCAAAAAGTGCATGTTAGCTGTTTCATTATTGCTGGAAACCATAGTTGCTGCCAGTGCCGGCCACTGCCTAAACCTAATTTAGCCTTACGATTTGTATTTTACTGTTGGCCATAAAAGCTGCGAACTACCATTCACTTCGCGAGTGAATATACATACATATACATATATATATATACATATATCCATATATATATATATAAATGTGTGTGTGTGTGTGTATGTAGGCCACTAGTCATAACTTCTGTTTTAGGCTATTTGGACGTTTCTGCGCTTTCATTTAGTTGCGTGCCTGGAATTGCTTTGGCTGCACTGCGCCGGAGAAGCAGTAAACGTAAAACCTGATTGCCCATAATGGAATAGTTGGTGGTTGTGTCTATAAGGTTGGATGAACTCATTTCAAAGAAGTGTTGGATTTACTATAACTACTTGCACTTAATTTACAACGTGTTTTAGCATTCATTAACATCCGCAAATGACATACTCAAATATTTTGTATGAGCTTCTTGCTCCAAATGAAAAACTCGAGTTATTTTTGGTGAGTTAATTGGGAAAAGCTGAAAAACTCAGAACTTACGGATATAATTCCCTTCAATTATTGATTATGTATATGTAAAATAAATGTTTGTACTTTCAATTGGTAAGAATCTCTGCCTCTCTCTATGCGAGTCCTCTGCGAATCAGAACTTTGCATTGTTATTAGTCAAGTTTTGCAGGTGGTTGGAAGGAAGCTTATCAAGGGTGTTGTGGCTTCTGGAAGCTAATGTTTCCAACAGTCTGTCCTCTGCAATGAGACATTGTGGTCAGTGGACGTAGGTCAGAAACAAAATAGCACAAATACCAGGATTATACAGAATCTCCATAATCCGGCGCTAGCAGATGCAGCAACCCCAAGAGTCTTCCATAAAACCAACTGTATTGCACCTTGACTTCAGCAACCACAAACATATGAGTGGGATATGAGTGTAACATGACCACAAACACACTCACACCCATTCTTTACTCCTCTGCTCTAAGCACACCTAAACTCAAATACACACACACAACCGCACTAACACCAACACTCACTGCAAGCGCATCTGTACGTGAAGTTAAGCCCGGGAATCCCACTGCCTCAAATGCGACTAATACTAATGTGTTATATGGCGGTTGGGCTCCACCCGGATGCCCACTCATATGAATGTGCCATAGATGCTGGTGGCTCTGCGGAAGAGGGTGTGGATGGTTTGCCTGGGGTTAAAACAGGAACTTTAATCATAATAATAACACACAACTTTTGCTTAAATCCTAGAAGTAAGTCCGCCCCAGTAATATATTCATTCATATCAGATGTGTCTGCGCCTGACAAGGATAATGTGTATAAATAATTTGATATCCTTCTTCTTCTTTTTCTAGTTAAACGTAATTCTTTTAGATTACATTTCTATTATTTTTCAATTGCAACTTGACAATTTAGTTTCGAATAAAATTCAAAATGAGTGAAATGTCAAGCAGTCACAAAATCATAGCATACTTTTTAGGGCACAAATTTTCAATTTTAACTACGAGTAGAAAACTTTTACTTTTTTATCACATTCTAAACGTTTCTAAATTTCAAAATTTCAAAATTTCTAACAAAAATTTGGAAAAAAAAAATTTTATTGGATTTTCCCATTAAGATGAATTATCCTAGATCTAATAATGTAATGGCGTCTCCAGTCTGGTTTCCTCCACAATTTGAAGAGAAAAGCAAACAACAGCCCAAAGTTTACCTGCCCAGTGAATCGCTTTATGTGCATCTAGAAGAACCACGACGACCTTGGCGTCAACCGTATCTTAAAGGCTCCAGCTCTCGAACAATTGTCAATCCTGCTGCCATCGAACAGAAGCATCAAAGGGCAATGGACATTCGTATGCAATTTATGCAGAAGCGCGTTAATGGACTCTCAAAGAAATTGGCCAAGGTGGCGCTTAAGACCTTTTATCGAAAGGCTAAGATGGATCTCAGGACAATCGAGTTGGAAACAAATTTGGCCAACAAAATGAAGAGGCATCAAGACAACTACGACCTTCAGCTCAAAGACAGGGCCAATCAACTACGTGCCCACAATGAACAGGTGCATATGCGATGTGAGCTCCTGCGCCACAGGAACAATTTGCGTCGTCTATCAAACATTCAGAAAAAGTGCCAGAGGCGGAAGGGTATATTTTAGGTGGGATATTTTTGCGGAGCTCAGAGACAGCCTTGGGTCCGGGAGAATATCCCACCAAGAATGCTTCGCATCTGGACCTTCGCACCGAGAATATTTACTATGTAACCAAAAGCAGGTTTAAATTCGTATCGTGGACAGATTTATAAAGTTAAAAGCAACTTAATGAGCTTTTTTAATGCGTCAGAAGGTCCTTAACACTGGCCTTAGGCTAATGGGGTGTATGATATTTAAATCCGCGTGTCATCCTCAGCGATAATATCTAAAAAAAGAGTAGAAAGTTTCCCTTAGCCGGGTGAAGGGATCATCTGTCAGGTGGGGCAATCCAGGGAGCCATACATTTGACTATTCATGGTATGCAGGTCGGAACGTGATTCAAAGGATCACGTTGAAGTTTAACGACGTCAAAAAAGTTTGCAAGGTTCTGTGTCAAAGCCGTAATTAGCTCTGGATCCATCTACTTTCTGGTATTTCGAAATTGCATTTTCCTCGCTGGGTGAATCATGAGCCGATTATGGACTCGGCTTTTGAAAAGCTGTTCCTTCGTCGCTCCGGGATGAGCTCACATGAATGGTGCACAGCGTATGTCCTTATAGCGGCTACGTCAAAGACAGCACTCGACTGCAATTTCATATGTTACCTAGCAACATGCAAAGGTCCTTTGAGAAGCTCACAGGTCTGGTGTACGCCAAAAGCGTACGTGTGTGTCTTGTGTATGTCTTGTGTGTGAATGTGTGGGTGTGCGGGTGTGTGGGTGTGTAAGCATGTGGGTGTGTGGGTGTGTGGTAGTGTGGTTGTGTGTGTGTGTGTGTGTGTGTGTGGGTAAGTCTGTTATTATGGAAACTTTTGAGAGTTTTTTTTTGCCGTTGGCATTTCATAACTGCCAAGTTCAACTTAAATGCTTGACCTGCTCAAGGATATTCAATTAAACCCCAGGACCCTTCAGCCTCTAAATCTGAACTCTCTCTCTCTCTCTTCCTCTACTTAAAGGCTATTTAATAGCCTCTTAGAGGAATGCACCTGCCAGAAGTGTCATTTGCTGGGGAATCGCGCAAAGGAATCTCAATATTAAACTTAATTAGGGTCCTTGTATTGATACTTGGGAATTCCGAAGGATATTCATTATTTAAGCGCTCTTATCGATAATCCTGAATTAAAGATGAACATTTTTTGTTGTGTTCAATTTTGTGCTCTCCATTGGAATCGAATACAACTCATATGGCCCGTAATCAGAAACTACGGTCTATAATTATCGGAATTTGGCTCTTTGATTACATTAAATCAGCGGGAAGAGCTGACAAATTGCGAATACATTTGAGGATAATTGCGACTGCATAAGGATGACATGTGAAAATGATGTGTCAACAATGAGAGCTCGGAAAATATGTGAATTGGATACATGTGACTGGGTGTGTGTGTGTGTGTGTGTGAGTGTGTGTGGGTGTGTGAGTGTGTGTGGGTGTGTGTGTGTGTGTTTCAAACTACATTCAGATAAAGTGCAATTGTTCAGCGCTGGGGTTAACTTTGATTGTCCGTCCGTCCGTCGGTCGTTCCATCTGTTTGTCATTTCGCATGTCTGGCTGCCTGTGCACTGCTGTTGTTCTGCTGTTAAACCCTACACTCAAACGGAAAACAAAAACAATTTTTAGAAAATTTGCAGCTGAAATGCATGGAGTTTCGGATGGGGCAACAACTTTCTCGCCTCCCATTCCCCACCCGGACAACCGGACACCCAGACACCCGGACACCCGTCTGTCAGTCAACAGTCGACAGTCGACAGTCAACAGAGTCAAGAGAAATTAATTGCAAATTAATAAGTTAAGTAAACTCCTCGGAATGCAGATTGTACCTGTGACAACTGAATGGCAAACGATGAAACGGATGAAACGGGTGAAACGGATGAAACGGATGAAAATGGTGGAAATGGTGAAAATGTGTCATGTGAAAATGCTAAAGTTCATGAGGGTGATGATTGACAGTTACGGCTGGAAGTGTGTGTTGCACAGTTGAGATTTTTACCTTTTACCCGTCGTTCACATGGCACATGGCACATGGCACATGATTTGTAATGAGTGTTCACGCGAATGGGAGGCCATTAGAAGGACGAACAGGTGAGAGGGAGAGAGAGGGGGAGAGAGAGAGGGAAAGAAACAAACAGGAATGAGAAAGAAGAAGGGGAGTACAGAGGTAAGAAAGAAAGGGGAGTACAGAGGAGTGAAGGAGATGTGACTCACAGCTGAGTTCTCGCAACTCCGATGACTCACCGTTGAAAGGACTCAAAGCTTTAGCTACAAAGGGAACCTCCTTGATTGAGTACTTCACAGTTTCAACATTAATTTCCTGTTGGCTGGTTACTTCAACTCGATTATCCTTATCGCGCCCGAGCAATCTGCCAGTGCCTGGTAAAAAAAAGTTGTAGCCTTTTGATTATGTGTCCGAAAAGCGTCGAAATCAAATCAAGGACTTCATCAAATTCCCCGCTGGATGTGGGAAATGGTCCTTAGGGTGAAATCACATTGAAATGCAAATAATATTGTAAAATTTCAACCAAAATTTATACAGGACTATTAACAGCTCACCTTATAAAAAGTGTTTAGCATATTTGTTGCCATAGCGTGCCTGCTCCTTGAGCAAGGATACCCGTTAGTAAAGTTTCCCAACATCCAACTACAACTTACCAAATTAGCAGAACTAACTTATAAAATAACTAAAAGTTTAACTGGGTTCCTCAATGCCAACGGAGTAGAACAAAGGATGGAGGAGCAACTTGTCAGGATCTCTGGCAGAAAGTATTTTAATGAAATGAATAAACTTCTTGTCGCACTTTTGCCATTCTCACTGTCTTCTCCTATACCCTGTAAATCCTTAAAGTCTTCCGCTGGAGTCTTCAAATTTGACTTTATTATTTCAAAGAAAGTCCTTTGGCTTTAAATCTCAGCTTGTGCTTGATTATTGCTTATTACAGGATAACATAGAGTCGGTTATGCTCATAACATTTTCCTCTCTATCCAAGCTTGTTGTCTGAGAATTAACATAGATTTGGCTATTGATTCGCCCGACTCTTCCGCCCGCCGAATCACATGGGTTTCTGTGTCGAGTTTATGTCGTGCAACTCATTTAGTTTGCAATTAATTAGTGGCAACAGCGAGTGGCAACAGCGAGTGGCAACAGCGAGTGGCAACAGCAAGTGGCAGGCAACGTCGAATGGCAAGAAGTGGCAAAAACGCGGAGTTTTTGTTTTCATTAAAATAAATAGATGCGGCTTCAAGCGCCGCCCTCTGTTGTCCCCCCCCACCCCACCTCCCATACCCATCAAAGTTTTGAAGGAAAGCGGTTTCCGGTTCTGCTTCAGCTGTCAGTGTCTTGTCTTCCTCTCGTTTTGGTTCGTTCACTGGTTGATCCTCTCGTGAGGACCATAAAAAGAGGCAGCGGCAAGCAGGCATATCCTTGGAGGAAACGCTGACTAAATATTTTGGTCAGGCGCGATATGAAATTGCTTCAAGTGTTTGACCCAATTGGGGAAGAGCTTGGCGAAAAACATGCAAAATATTTTCCTTTTTTCACGCTCAGCGATAAGTGTGGATGATGAAGGAGTGGAAGAAGGAGGTGAAGGGGCTGACTCGGGTAAAGCGGGTGAAGGTGAAGCTCAGGCGTTGTAATCCTGGGTCAGTAAATGATTTTGCCATTAAAATGGGCCTCTGTGCTTATGTGGTCGTCTCTGTGTTTGTAATCGGTCTGTGTGCGTGTGTGTGTGTGTGTGTGGGTGTGTGTGTGGGTGTGTGGGTGTGTGTGTTTGTGCTTGTGTGTCTGAGGAGGCTTTGTGCTAAGTAAAAGTTTCTTGTTCCTTGTGGCAGCTGTGCGAGGGATTTGGTGCAACAACTTGTTCGTCAGGCCCCTGGGTCCTAACCCTCTGCTTACACAATTTGATAACCTACATTTGGGTAGTTGTTTTTACTGTAGTTGTTGTTGTTGTTGTTGTTGTTGTTGTTGTTGGTGGTGGTGCTGATGATGATGTTGGTGATGTTGTTGTTGCTGCTTTTTTTGCTGTTATTGCTGTTGTTGTTCTACTTGCAACATCTTTGGGTTGGCAACATTAAAAATTTACACATAATGACATTGAGGCATACACTGAGAGCAGCAACTGGAAGACATCACCAACGCGCACTCATGTCCTTGAGCTTATGTTTTTGTTTAGTATTAAGAGCATGTTGTGCCGTCAGTGGGAGTAAGCGTGTGTGTGTGTGTGTGTGGGTGGGGGGTTTTGTATGGGTTTTGGTGTGTGTTTTCTTGGGTGCACACTCACTACAACCACTTAAATACATAAAGACTGTTAAAGGTACGTAGCATTGGGTACACACACAGACGCAATAGCAGGCAGACACACACACACACCCACACACACACACACACACGCACACATACAACGCTTACTGTGCAGCCTAAGAGCTAAGTTTAAGGTTTTGTTTCTTGTGGCAGGAACAGGAAGAGGAAACGGAACTTCAGCCTCTTTCTTGGCTTGGCTATCTCCGCTTGTGGGCGTGGCGCAGCGACAATCCAAAACAGGACAGAACGCGCACAGCTTGCCACTTGGGAAATACTTTAAGTCCTTTGCCTTGCTTTGCCCTTTACAATGGTTTTCGTCCTGCCCTTCTTTTGCTACGCCGACTTCATGCCACCTCCAACCTTCTCCCACCCCATTGTTCTGCTCCTCTCCCACCGCTGAGCGGGTGAATTATTGTCAAGCGATTTATAACGCGCAACGGGCAACGCTCTGTTGCGGCTGCGACTGCTCCTGCTCCTCCATCGGCTCCTGCTTCTGCTCCTGCTCCTCCATCGGCTCCTACTTTTACTCCTGCTACTGCCTCTGTGACTGCTGCCGACTCTTTTTGCGTCCTTTTCTGTTCCTGCTGCTCCACATGGCGTATGCGTAACAATAATTGTAATAAAATGCACGTAATATTTCGCTATTGCCAACCCCGTGGCTTGTCTCTGGCCAAAGTACCGCAAATGCGCCGCTGTTCTGCTCCACATGTTCCCCCCTTTTTGAAGACCATAAGGCATTCACATGAATATCCTTACAAAGGTTTCTCTTTGTAACGTTGCTTCGAATCGCTTGACGGCACCTTTAAGCCCATAAATGTGAAAACAGATATATGATTACATTCACATTTATACTCATCCACATATATCTTATATATATATGTATATGTATATAAATATATTTGTACATGTGTTCAACATCACTCAAGGCAACGAACCGTGAATCGTGCTTCACGTCCATCACCTGGACAGGTGGCAGCAACAACATTTACTCCGATTAATATCAGAGTCAAACACGAAATACAGAAATTAACGGGAAAAAATATTCACACCTCACAAAAGACGTATAATTAGCCAAAATTGTGGCCTTGCTTAGCAAATAACGAATAAATACTAAAAATATACTAAATATATGCAATACATTTTCTGCTTGGGTAAACAACAATTTCAGAGATTGCAGATGGAAAGGACATTACTGAGCATGTCTTACAAATATGAAAAATATAAATAAATATTTATTTTAATTAAACTTGGGCAGAAATGAATCATCCTCAAGCAATTAATATCATAATTAAAATTTTAGTAGAAGTTTATTTATTTAAAGAATTTATTTTCTGCATCGATAATCATCAATTTCAGAGAAAGAAAATTGAAATTGAAAGGAAATTATTGCGAATATTATTTGAATATGAATAAATAAATATTCAACTCACACAAATCATAATTAACTTGGCCAAAATTATGGCTTTGCTTGGGAATGAATAATGTTGTTTAAATTTCCCAGCAGTACATTAATTTATAAATTTATTATTTATATTATATATATATATATATTATTATAATTTATTGGTAATCAGAAATTAAGGAGATTCCGATGGAAAGGATACCAATAAATATGTCAGACAAATGTCCAAATAAAATCACAATATTATATAAACAAAATAAATATTAAGTAATATAATAATAGTTATTATTATTATTATTATTATTATTATTATTATTATTATTATTATTATTATTATTATTATTATTATTATTATTATTATTATTATTATTATTATTATAATTATTATTAAAATAATCCTTCAGATTTGTTGAGTTGATCTTTAAGTAAGATTTATATATACTCTATCTATCTATCGATAGGACTACTATTACTCTCCATATATATACATATATACAAGTGATATATGATAAAGCTTTATTTGGCATGAATAGTTCCCATTCTATTTATGAATCACTCATATGAGTAATGTGACTTTAGTTGTGATTCATTAAAGTTGAACATCTCAACTTTTTTTTTTTTATTTCAAGCTCTAATTTAAAATACCCTATAAAAGGTATACCCTAGCATATATAAAATCAGAATTTGAGTATATATAAAGATGCATGTATATATCCAGAAATATTTGATGGTATAATCCCATTCATTACTTTTATATATTTCTTAAGTACCGTTACCCAAAATCAATATTAAATCTCAAACCTCATTGATAACTAGCCGAGTGTAGGCTTAAATATTTTAGTATAATTTCAGGAATTATTATAAGAATTATAATTGGAATCTTTTAATTAGGTATACAATATTACAGAGCATCCTATAGTCGAGCACTCCTCTCCAATGAATAGAAATGAAACCACACTTGTCGCAATTTATGCTGACACAGATTTGGTTCCTCCGACTCGCCCAGTGGATGCCCAAGACTGTTAAAAATTTCCCTTTTTCAGTCGACTTTTAGACACAAGCGCAGGCACAGAGACACATAGACACATAGATATATAGACAAACACACACACACACACACACACACATTTATTACGAGCACACAGACAGGCACAAATATTGACCGAATTTCGGCGAATTTTTGGCCATGTTTTTTTTTCTGTTTTTCGTGTTAGTCGCTTTCAACGTGTGCGGTTACTGTTCATATTTGTGTGTGCAAAGGTGGTAGGTGTGTGTGTGTGTGAAAGTGCGTGTGTGATTGTGAGTGCTAGTGTGTGTGTGCCTTTGTCGCTGTCGCTGTCGCTGTTTTCATTGTCTGCGGCATTTGGCTAAAAGCGAGTGCGTAAATAACACATGAGAACAAACGCAGGAAGTTATACAAACAAAAAAGAAGCAAGAAGAAATACGTGGACACACATTGTGGATTTACCTGAGGGGAGGACACACATGCACATGCACACGCACACGCACACGCATGAGTGAGTATGTGTTTGTGGCTGGACTCAGCAATTGCAACGCTAATTGTGAGTGGTGCTCCGTGTTATTGTATTTGCACTGACTGGAAACTTTGGTGGTTGGCAAATTTGTTTATTTTATTGACGCTCAAAAGCATCCAATCGAAAACACACACAAACACAGGGACACGGACACGGACACGGACACGGACACACGCGTGGACCGAACACCCACGCACGCCTACACACGTCAAATCCACAGTTGTATATGTAAAGTTGCTATATGTATATACACATACACATACATATATATATATATATATATATATATATGTGTGTATTTCTTAGCGATGTACGAGGATATGTTCGAGGATGAGCTCCTAGTGGCGTTCCCAACGACACGTCTCACTTGGCGTATGCCTCGAACGGCACTGAGCAACAGCAGCCGCAACAGACACCGAGCTGTGAACTCCAAATCCGAATGAATCCTCGAGTATTCGAGTCCTTGGCATTTAGACAAGCTGACGTCACTCAAAGCTCCTGCCTGCAGCCGAGTGCAATGCGTGGGCTTCAGGAGAGAGAGAGAGAGAGAGAGAGAGAGAGAGACACCGAGAGTCCATCTCTGAAGGGCGCATGTGTCAGCGCGAAGCTTTTACGAGCTGGCGCCTCGGGCTCCAAGCGAAGGTCCCCCCCCCCCTCGTTCCCCTACCACACAAATGTTTGTTTACGTTTTTGCTGAGTTCGTGGGACCGGGCGCAAGGGCGCTGCCACAGTACTGACTGACTCCCATCCGTATGGCACGACATACGCTTAAGCCGAAGGTCACAATCGGTTGCTCAGCATTAACATCAACATTAGCATCGTCGTCGGCATCGCCATCGCCATCGCCATCGGCATCACCAACGCCATTGCCGTCGGCATTGGCATCGGCATCGGCATCGGCATCGGGAACCAACCGCCTACAATGCAAAATAAATTGAGACTCCGCATGGTAAGTGCCATTGTTATCCTTGTTGCTCGTCGGGGCTTCTTCCTACATTCAAAGATGCTCAATTAACCAGCAAATACCTACGAACAAACACACACACACAAACACACACACACACACACACACAGAGAAGCAAACGTGTACATATTTATTCAATTGCAAATGCACACAATTATAGAAATGCCACAGACTGTGCAAAGGTTGAATCACCTTGACAACGAACTGAAATGCTTGCCACAGGACACAGGACACAGACACTGCTGCAGGATATTCGACTGGAATGCAGTGCAAATTCCGCAATTGCGTCTAATGAAATACTTGCATTTCACAAAAAGTCCAACCGCAAATAAAATAACAATTCGAAAAGGACTTGTCCTGTTGGTTTTGTGGTCCTCATGATCGACTTACACTAGTTGAACGAAGTAAACAGCTAAAGGATATCTTCCATTTGAGGTATTCAAAATTAAAGTAAATGGCTTGTGGTTCATTCGTTATGAGTTACAGCTAAAAACGTTAATAAGCCCAAAGGAAAATTAAGAGTCAAAAAGCCCAAAAGTGGATTTGGCATTTCAATTAACCTAAAGGCTTTGACTTTCCTTGCAAAGGATATCAATTTGCAAAGCATTTTATACTTGACATAAGAATATCCAATTTATAGTTAAGCTTGTAAGAAAGCGCAGCTCAAACTATAAATTAGAAATATGCGAGATTTGAAGTGTCCTCGAATATCCTTTATACAATCGTCTGCTGAAGCCACTTCTCAGTTATCAAATGCCCAACTGTAGCTGCCAATACTAGTTAATAAGGCTATAATCAATAAGCTGCTCAGCTCTTGTTTCAAGTCAACAAGTTTTGTCAGTTTTCCTCAAGTTTTCCTGATTTGATCCAATGTTTTCCCTCTCGTGCGTCGTTTGTCTTCTTAAGCTCAACAAATGTCTCTTTATCATAGGAGCCCTCGACTCGATGGCAGAGTTTTCATTGTTACACGTTTCTTTCAACGTCCATTGACTTGCCAACCCCAAGTGGGCGATGTATGTGTGTATGTATGTACGTGTGTGTGTGTGTGAGTTCACATAGATTGAATAACAAAACCCACTCATAGACAAGCAACAATTCAAGTTACAATCGTCGATTGTCAGCTCTCAAGGGGGAAGCCTGTGGAAATGCGGATGTCAGGCCTTCAATCTGTCAAATTTACTGTAAATGTAGTTGGACTTTCTCGCCAAGTCTGTGTAAAGGAAACCAAGGGAAATCACATCTTTTGATATGCAACACAAAAGGAAATACACGTCCATAGAAGCTCACAATCTGTGGCAGGAACTGAATCAAATTTGTAAAATAAAAAATATGAATATGAATAAAAAAATAAAAATGAATATATGTAAATTAAAAAAAAATGGAAAAAAAGTTGTTAATTAATTAATTTCGACCGACTCTGCCTGTTTGCTTTTTGTTAATACAGTAGAATCCGGTTATAACGACTCTGCTTATAGCGTCCGTCCGGTTATTGCGACTAAAACTCGATGACTTGGTTGGTCCCCATACAAACTTATATGAAAGGTCTTCCGCTTAGTACGTTTCCGCTTTTAGCGACGAACCGCTTATAACGACGAGATTTTTCACAAATCAACCGGATATTGCGATGTGCCGAAAAAAAATTACAGCGAAATAATGCCAAAAAATTTAAGCAGTAGCCTATTCCATATGATGTCCCGTTATATTTCTAGTTTCTTCTGCTTTTTTTCCAAGTAAAACTGAATGTCTAAATTCGCCAATGTGAGTTTATGCGCAAAATGCTCATTCATTCATACGACTTATTATGAAAAACCCGTTATTGAATTAAATTTAAAAAAATTTTTTGTTTTGATTAAAAAATTAATTTGTTTTAGTTTAAAACCTATTATAAACATGGCAATCATAAAATAAAAAAAAAAAATTTTTTTGCTCCTTTCGGTTAGTGCGTCTTCCGGGTATAACGACGTAAAATCGTCGGTCCCTTGAAAGTCGCTATAACCGGTTTCTACTGTATTTAACTATAAGGTATGCATATATCTTTTATCTTTTTAGAGGAAGAGCAAGAGGAAGAAAGTGGGAAAATCTGTTGAATTAATTTATTATTATTTATCCAAATGAAATAAACTAATTTGATTTGTTTACTGAGATACGAGCTGTGATTCCATAATTAGTAATCTTTTACGTAGACCCAAATGTAATATAAATGCAACCAACTATTTTCAATTCAAATATACACTATTTTCTCTGTATGAGTGTGCGTGTGAGTGTGTGTGTGTGTGTTTATTAGGACTTCAATTTTGTGCTGCTCTCATTAAGCCTGTCGTATAGCATTGTGTGCGGCTTGTGTTTGGTTGCCGTTCATAATCTAAATAAACATACCTGACGTCCACTATGTGATGGTCAATAATGTGTACATGTGTGTGTGTGTGTGTGTGTGTGTGTGTGTTAGTGTTTGTGTTTGTGTGTGCATAACATCTTATTAGAAAAGCTAGAGATGCGTGTTTATGCTGTGTGCTATGAGTTGGTGGGTTGGTGGGTTGTGGGCTAACGGTCTGTGAGCTGTGGGCTAACGGACTGTGGGTCCTGCATGACATTCATTGTGTGCCGTGAGGCTATGTCGATGCTGCGCTCGTGATATGACAGCCGTAACTTGATGCTTATAAAATGTTATCAAATGAATGTCAAACTTCTTGTGCCCATTGTCGTGCTCTTGACACAAGCGGCTAATAAAACTTTATCGGCATCGTCCTGGCAGCACAGGACGTGAAAACATAAAACAACAACTTTAACACGGGCATTCGTATACATTTGTGTTTCGGTGTGGGAGTGAATCCGAGTGGGTGTGTGTGTGTGTGTGTGTGTGTGTGTGTGTGTGTGTGTGTGTGTGGGTGGATGTATGAGAAATAAAGGAAGCAGCGGCACAAAATGAACTTCATATCAACTATATTTGTATGAACACATATATGCACATGTGTGTGTATGTGTGCGTGGGTGTGTGTGTATTATCAATCGATTGACAGGCCACGCATGGAGGGTTCATTCATCTCGATTGACTACGCCTATCACGCCTACACATTGGCCGATGTGTACAATGCATACAGACATACATACATATATACATAAATACATACAAGCACACATACACACACACAGGCACACACACATTTGTATACAGTTATGCACATGCGTCTATATAAATTGCTGCATATCTGTATACTAATGTGTGTTGTATATATTTATACACACATGTGCATGACTATGTATGTGTGCATGGGTGTGTGTATGAGTGTGTGTACTATTTGTCACAGTTGGCCCATGAAAAAGTCTACAGACACTGAGGCAACATTTTTGCGATGCAATTTACGACTTTGTCATTAGTCAAAAGTTAACGAACAGCAACTATTTTGTTGTCAGAGGCAGCCAAGGAGTGACTAAGGCATATCCTTTAAATTGTTTTAATGTGAGCAACATTAATTATTTATTATTTATTTATATTTAAATTAATATTTGAAATTTATTTTTTTCTTATATAATATACTTATTTGTGGAGCATTAAATTATTATTATTTTTTTTTTTCATTTATATTAATTAATTTTTAAAAAATATCTAAAATCAAATTTTAATAATTTTTAAATTAAGATTAAATAAGGTAAAAGTGAATTCTTATAATTTTTCGTATAACCTTTAATCTATTGCCCACATTCTATAATTTATATTTCTTTTATGTTCCAATTTATTTGCTTTTATTTTCTGTTTACTAAGATGGGCTTCATTTAGAGCCAAGGATACTTGTGACGTCCTTGGCTTAGCTCCTAAACTAATGAAGACAATTTGAGCATTTATAATTTAGAGACCCAAAGAAATGATGCGTTAAGTCGTCCTGTAATATTTTTAGTATTAGCCTAAGCATCTATAATCGGCATTAGTTAATTATTTAAGCAATGGAATTTCTTTGTTTTCCGATTCTAATTCCGTTGGCTTGGCTAAGCGGCTCAATTGTGCACCCCCGGCCCTTCCCCCTTAACTGCTTCCGCTCCCTTTACGGTTTTAAACAATGCCGCATAGTTGCTAATTAAAGCTTATGACGTCACTAATCCTTAAACCCAATTGTGCTAAGAACGAATAAGGCTTTGAGCAAAAGCCGATTATAGGTCAAAATGTTGGGCAAGGTCTAGCTAGCGCTTAGAGTCGAGCATTGAAAAGGAAAACATATATATTAGAAGAAGAAGAAGAAAATATTAAAAATAATTGAATAGCTTTTCAGGTGCGTAGTTTTTCCAGGGTATTTAAATGCAATTGGAGACCAACAAAAGCGGCAAACGTGACAAAAAGAGGAAGCACAAAGTTAGATGCACTCCACATACTCGACGATTGTCGCTGAGGCTCTCAACTGACGTGCATGTCAATGCAATTGTTATATGCGGCTGCTTTTCTGCCTGTGTGCGTGCATTCAAGTGCCTGCATGTGTGCGTGTGTGTGTGTGTGTGTGTGTGTTTGTGCGCTTGGAATATTTGTGTGCTTTGTTAACCATCCGATGCGTTGCCTGGGAACCACATCATTTCACGTACTACTTCCACCTTTTGCCTCAACTTCTCAATCAGCAGTGTCAACGTTGGAAAACTACCCAAGACTTGGGCTTGCCTCTGCCTCTGCCTGTGCTTCTGCCTCTGCTTCTGCCTCTGCTTCTGCTTCTGCTTCTACCTTTGTCCCTAAGTCTGCCTCTGCCTCTGCCTCTGCCTCTGTCTCTGCTTCTGTTCAATGAGTATGTTTATCAATGTTGGGCGCTTATCGCTGACGGTAGACACGGTCCTCGGTCCTCGGTCGACGGTCGACGGTCGTCAGTTGGCAGCCACCATTTTCAAGACGGAAAAGGCCACCGACAGCCTAGCATATTTGAAGGCGTGGCTAGCCTGAATATCTGGATATCTGGCTGGCTGGCTGGCTGGCTGGCTGGCTGGCTGGCTGGCTGGCTGGCTGGCTGGCTGGATGGCTAGCTGGTTGACTGGGTGAATGGATGGCGTTGGCCTGACAGCTTATTTCAACATCTTGTCGTTATATGTTGTGCGCTTCCTATTTTCATTTATTGGCAAAACTTTTTGCGCAGATGTGCGAAAACACAAGCGCAAGGTATTGTTTGTGCCACTGTGTGTATCTGTGTGTGTGTGTGTGTATATTTGCAGATGACTGTGTGCGTCTTTGAGCTTGTCTATGTCTCCGTGTGTTTAGCTGTCGGCAAACTTTTCTATTGTTCAAAAAACTCATACATAAATAAATATAAACATAAATACAAAGATCGAGATGAATATGAATATGAATGTGAATGTGAATGTGAGTATGAATATGAATAGAAATACAAATACACAATTCTATCTATAAGACATTTCAATATCTCTGAAAATATTTTTATTAAATTCAACTTGAGTTGCATTAGAAGCTTTGAACCCAAAGTCGGAATGAGTTTTGCAACTGTTGCATTAGTTATTGTCCTTTGAAAATATCCTGACATATGCTGAGCTGATATTCCATCTTGATGGGTGGGGGAGGGGGGGGATAGCCAGATGAAAGTCAAACAGACTTCTGTATCTGATGGCAGTTGGTAATTTGGTAAAAGGATTTTCTGTTTAGGCACTGCCTGGCTTATCGACCAATCAGAAAATGATTAACACATCAATATTTTCTTTGCCCTGTGAAATTTGTGAAAATTGAAAATTGAAATGAATTTCCCAAATTCCAGAAAGGAATTTAATAAATACTTCAAATTTCTTGAAGTGCTCATGTGGATTTGAATTCGAGATTTAAAATGGGGTGGCAGGACGAAACAATAAATCTACCGTGGGTTAACTGCCCGACTTGCCCGACTGTGGACTATCCTGGAAATACACACAAATATCCCTAAGGATCGCATTTCAGAATAAAAATAAAAAGGAACCCAAACTTAATCCCTACATCCCAAAGGTAAGACAAGTATGAATTAAATTTAATCCCTTTTTCGATCGATTAAAAATGTAAATTTAATCACATCCTTAGGTGTTGCACACACACACACACGTTCGACTCCTTAACACGTGCGATAGTTAACACAAACTAAGGAAATTTAGAAGACAACTAAAAGTACAACTTAAATTATTTGTAGTACGTGTACGTGGCTTAGTTGCTCTCTGTTGTGGGACTTACGCCGGATATTGCTAAACGGTTTATCGCACTGGGTAGTCGAGGTCGTCGACGACCGGAAGCAACGATATATTATTAATGGCCAAGGGGAGGGGGTGAAAGTGTGGAGCTTGAGCTGGAGCTGGAGGCGAGTACTCGAGGCACGGCCCAATGCGGCGTATGCGCAATATATATACGCTTTTATATTTTATTACCGCTAACCGGCGGCACATAAACCGTCACCGCCCAACCCAAACCATGGCCTCCGCCTCCGCCTCGTCTCTCGTCTCTTGTCTCTCATCGACAGGGTGAATGTGTGTATGTGAATGTGTTTTGGCGGCACATTTGTAAAATCGCAATATTTTGGTCGTTTTGGGTTTGGATTCTGATCCTGAGCCTTGTGCCTGGTAGGGCACGACGTTCCTCTTGCCGTTCCTCCTTGAGCGCTTATTGTAAAGCGCCTTAATAAGATTTTATTGCGCCGAGTCACGAGGCTCCGGTTACCCGGAGGCTGTACCAGGCGGTCGGACGTACGTGTTTGTGTACAACTGATGCAGATAATAAGTTCCATTCATGCCAAGGGTAAGACTCTCTGTCCACACACCTCCATACCCAACCCCCAACCTCACCCCCATCACATCAACCACCCCAATACTCTGCTTGTCGCTATTCATCCGCTGCTTGGTTTCTTTTCTGTCCTTTTGTGTGCCTTGAACTGCGACCCGCAGTCCCGCCTCAAAGCCAGGATAATGACTGGCCATTCCAAACATCTAACCCAATTTGGGCCACGACTCCGGATTACGTTCTATACTTTACACCGACTGTGGTTATGTTTGTGGCTATTAGCGTCGGGGGTAATTAATAAGCCCTCGACCGTTCGGAGGCGCCCCCAAAATTGAATTGCGTGTGGTAAATGCGTGAAAATATTCAAATGCATTGCAGATAATTGGATAAAAAGCGATTTGCAGTTAAAACCTTTAATTGATGTTTGTTCACTCCCAAAAACCAACATTGATTTCATATTCAAACATAAACAAACATTTCTATTTTTAAACAACATTTAAACCGTTTGAAACTGACTTCTGTTTTCCATTTGCCTGAATTTCAAATTCACTCACAAAACTCACCCCCGGCAAATGATTTTCAAAATTTATTTAACTTTTGTTTGCTCCAAGCGCAATTAGAGTTCTAAAAACTAACAAATACCTCTAAATTTAAAAGCTAAAAAAACCTATTATTTAGCTATAATAATTATTAAAGTTATCTAACTATAAATTAAGTAATTAAAAACTTAAATTGGGTAGTTAAAAAATGCGATATCTACCTTCAAAATAAGTAATTAAAAATCGTATATCCACCTTTCAAATAAAATAATATTTACCCCTAAATAAAATAGTTTTAATAACTAATATCCATCTATAAATTAAGCATTTAAAATAACTTATATCTACCCATAAATTGGGTAGTTAGAAAAGTGAAATCTACCTTCAAAATAAGTAATTAAAAAATATAAATCTCTGAAGGTGAATTAAAATAAAAAATAAAATAAATAAATACCTCTAAATTAAAACGCTAAAAAATAATTAATATTTGCAGCTAAATAAAATAGTTAAATTGACTTATATCCACCTTTAAACTAAGTAATTAAAATATTTAATATTATTATTATTTTTCTAATAAATAAAACCTTAATCTCTGAAGGTGAATTAAAATAAAAAATAAAATAAATAAATACCTCTAAATTAAAACGTTAAAAAATAATTAATACTTGCAGCTAAATGAAATAGTTAAATTGACTTATATCCACCTTTAAACTAAGTAATTAAAATATTTAATATTATTATTATTTTTCTAATAAATAAAACCTTAATCTCTGAAGGTGAATTAAAATAAAAAATAAAATAAATAAATACCTCTAAATTAAAACGTTAAAAAATAATTAATATTTGCAATTAAATGAAATAGTTAAATTGACTTATATCCACCTTTAAACTAAGTAATTAAAATATTTTATATTATTATTATTTTTCTAATAAATAAAACCTTAATCTCTGAAGGTGAATTAAAATAAAAAATAAAATAAATAAATACCTCTAAATTAAAACGTTAAAAAATAATTAATATTTGCAACTAAATGAAATAGTTAAATTGACTTATATCCACCTTTAAACTAAGTAATTAAAATATTTAATATTATTATTATTTTTCTAATAAAAAAACCCTAATCTCTAAAGGTGAATTAAAATAAAAAAAAAAAGTAATAAATACCTCTAAATTAAAACGTTAAAAAATAATTAATACTTGCAGCTAAATGAAATAGTTAAATTGACTTATATCCACCTTTAAACTAAGTAATTAAAATATTTAATATTATTATTATTTTTCTAATAAAAAAACCTTAATCTCTGAAGGTGAATTAAAATAAAAAATAAAATAAATAAATACCTCTAAATTTAATTGTAAAAAATGAAATAATATTAAGCTCTAAATTATGTAGTTATAATAACTTAGATCTAATTTCAATTAAGTAGTTTAAATAACTAATATCAACACTTAAAATAAATAGTTAAAAAAATCTAATATTTACCTCTAAATAAATTAGTTATAGTTTGTTATTTATTAAGAGTTTTGTTTATGTTTCAATTTGTTCACAGCTTTAATAGTTCGTACTTAAGTAATATGATTAGTTCTCTGCTGGACTCTGACTAGTCACACACACACACACACACACACACACACACACACACACACACACACACACACACACACATACACAATTCAAATGCTTCCCCCCTCCTTAAGTCAATCATTAGGCAGCGAGTAGATCGCTCACTACACTCGAGTTTTCCAGCTGCACAATTTTTCCGTCTTCATAATTAAAATCACTAATTAAACTTGAATTCCATAGTTAGTCGCTGCCTTTATGGATTCCGTTACTCGTCGTCTTTGTACTCGTTCTCTGCTCTTCACTCTTGTAATCGCTACTTACTCCCTCGATCCAGTTATTATACACTCGTTACTTATACAGTCCTTACACACTGTTGCCTCTGAAATTTTTTATTTGATGACGAAAATCAAGGAAATAAAAAAAGGACGAGCCACAAAATAATTTTGTGAATTCTTTATGAAAGAATTTTCCTCATGTTTTTCGCCCAAACTTCTACAAAGACCGAAAATGGACATTCGCATATGTTTTTCAGTTGCACACATAAAATACATAAAGAAGCATAATACAGACACATACAGAGATATATTTGTACGATATATGTATGTATGTATATATGTATCTATGTATGTGTATATAAAATGGAAACATATCCTTTGTAGGATATAAATTGACTCCGCTTCAAGTTGAAAGTACGAAACGGCAGCAGAAAGCCTTTAAGCTACTTAGCTACATTTCAAAGAAGAAAAACTATTTTCCGATGGCAACACATAAATACAATATTAAAAGGAAAATGCATTTTTATTGCTGTCTGCCACTTGCCATTAGTTGGACATTCGTACGGCTCTGATAATGGGAAACAAAAAGACCGAGCTGGGAGAATAAATACATATACAAAAGCAACGAGAAAAAGGGAGAAGGAGAGAATTAGAGGAGGGGGGGAAAAAAAAATGGCAATGGCAATGGAAATGGAAATGGCAAGATTAAACAGGATATCAAGAAAGTCACTCAATAAAGTCCTTAAACATGAGTACGAAAATTAACTTGACTAACTCGAGCCTGAGGCTGGCAGCAAGAATTTATTCAAATATGAAAAAGCAACTCGGAAAATCAAACTGCAAATGATTTTATGTGTTTTATAAAGTTATGCAGGAACTTTGGCTACGAACTTCTTCCTCTTTCTCTTGGTTCGAGATGGAACTTTGATTTATAAAATGATTTGTTTCACATTTTCAGTCGGGGGCAGGCTTAAATGTGTCCGTTTTAGTTTCTGACCCAAATAAAATTATTTGAGGACTCACCTTCAGTGAAGGAAAAATGAATAAGACGAGGTTTTAATTAGCATTTCTTTCCTTTCATGTTTTTCTTAAAAATCCAAAAAAAAAAAAAATATATATCTAAATTCTAATTAAAAACTAAATTCATATTTTTAAGGTGGACTGAGGTGCGTTGATTAAATAAAACCTCAAAAAAAAAAGTATCTCGAATATATTCCAATCACTTAAGAGCCTTTCCTTTCCTAAGGACTCTCAAACTATGTTCGGGACTTGTAGCTTAAAAACTTTAAAGGAATAATTTTTAATGATTTTTTTTTTTTAATAAATCTCAACAGGATTTCCGGATTTAGTGTCGCACCACAATGTGAGCTTTTAGTCGCGAGGTTCCATGACCCACACGGCGATATCCAAATTAATAAAAAACATGAAAAAAGGCTCGTAAAAGACAAAACTTTCTGCACATAACACTGTAGCTGGGGATATTCATAGACTTTATTTCACGCACACACACACACACACACAACTACATTTCTCTTTTTACCCCTTCCCTCTCTCTCTGTGTGGCTTGGAGAATGTGAGCCGTAAATGCGACAGCGCTCTGGACAGAATCTCCCCTCTTAGCTGCACTGTGGCCAATGCACTTAAGATGTCACACGAATGCAGCCTCAGTGGCAGCCACAGACGCAGGCAAATCCCTGCCATAGGGAAGCTGCCACATGTGGCACATAACCTGTTCAGCTGCAGATGTGCCGCAGTTACCCCTTTTACTGGGCCATAACTTAGGTACCCAGCCGTAGTTTGACTTTTATGCTTGCCACCGATTAGTTTCTGGCCCCGACACTTTATGGCATAGCAGGAGATGCGCACTCCTCCTCCGCATAAAGAGCGAAAGACATTGCCAGAGATGTTAGATATCATAAAGGAGCTGCACTTCCTTCATTTCCTACACTTTCTGCTGGCTCTGGTCGAGACACCTTAAGCACACACAAAGTTGATCAGAGTTGGCAAAGAAATTAAACTTAAAGCCCGCCAGGATGTTCCTGGTCAAATTTCTGGCCTATAAATACAGAAGTTAGCCTGGTCAAAAAACATCGATCTAAACTCGGTCAACAACAACTTAACCGCTGGGGTATGTCTTTTCTACATATGCACAAGCAAAACAAGCTCACACACATGTCCATATACACACACATATCCATATACACGCACATATCCTTATACACACACACATATTCATATACACACACACATATATACACACGTATGGGGCACTGCTTTCGTTGATTTCACTTGTAGCCAAGAAACGGTTACATAAATTACGAGTTCGCCTATGAAATGACTGAGCACAGAGTCAATGGGTCACCGTCAGACTCCTACCATTTGACTCTGCTCCATTGCTCCACTGCTCCAATGGTCTACTGCTCCACATCCTTGAATAAGTATGTTGAATAAGTATGTTTGAATAAGTACTCAATGCTTTGACGGCTCCTGTGGTTGCTTATGCCTAATCCTTTTGTCAACATACACACACTTAGGCACATGTACATGTGAGGCTTTGGCCGCTTTGTTGTGGCAGCAAGTGTAACCACAACCCGATAAAACCTTACAAATCCACGTGCTCATTAGCAATACCCTCCAAGTTTTGAGCTTAATCGATTTTTGTTTTTGTTTGTATACAAATTTATATCAGCTCCTTGACATGTTTGCTTGTGATGAAAAATAGGTTTTTCGGATGGGAAAGTCTTCAGGGAAGGCAAGAAAATAAAGAACATATATATATTTATATATAAATATATATATACCTAAAGGTAACCAGCAACCTCATAGCCCATAGGGTTTCAGCTCGAGAGAAAAAAGTACATAAATAAAGGAGCTTGTGTGATTCTCTTAGTATTCCAATGGCACAAAAGGACCTTCCGTTTAAAGATTAAAGACGAGCATATTTTTGTTCTTTGACTTTTAAATTAAAGTCCTGCCATAAAATATTATCCATGAGCATAAATAAAAAATCGAAGCACGAAGAGCAACATTGAAACTTGAATCTATATTTCAGAAAATTGAGACTTTTCTCTCCTCTCAGCTTTATAAATTTGCCGCAAATATTTTTATATTTATCTACGAAGCTCACATGATATTCGAGAGTTCTGAAACTCTTGAACGAACATCGAGGACTCGGCAAAAAGTTGGATTGGATTTTACAATTACTGGGAAATAGTATCACGTATTTCAATTGTAACTGTGGCGACGGACGTAGAAAAATGCGCTGCGTTGTATTTTTCGATGGCGGCTCCTCTTTTGGCCAACCATCGGCGATATCGTGACTGAAATATTAACTTGGCCCAAATGCTGGTCAAGTGACACTGTGCTTTATATGTTCTCGCGTTGTTTTACTTTCGAGACTTACCAGTGGAAGGAAATGCTAAGGTTGCGACATCGAGCACTGAAAATAAATAGAGGAACTATTAAAGATAATCTAAAAACATTTAAAGAAATATTTTATACAGAATTCCCCCAGATAGAACAAGGCAAAAAAAAAAAAAAATAAAAAAAAAAAAAATAATAAAAAATAAAAGAAAACTCTGCACAATTTTCATTGCCTATCCCCAGGCACTGGGAGCCTGGTCTGCAGTTGGGCCACAGCTGCTGAGAGGTTTAACTTGTCTTTTGCTCAGCCGTAAACAGAATTATTTCCAGATGCCTTGTTCCAGGTCTTTGTGCAAGATTTAATTGGGTTTACTCTCATATTAGATTTCCATTCTCAGTTTTAGACTCGTCCCCACCCTCCACCCACACCCCACCAACATCATTGCTGGCCCCCTGCTGGCGGTCTGGCTGCTCGAATGCCTGACAGCCTTCCACTCGCTGCCTGCATAAATTTGAATCCCAACGCATCAAAGAGTCGCCTTAGAGCAGACACACACACACACACACACACACACATACATCTATTACACTGAACTACACTGCACTACACTTGACAACATGCAGATTTGCAACTGTGCAACTGTTCAACTGTTCAAGTCGTACGATATGTAAAATTCAAGAGCCTTCAAGTATAAACAAAAGACAGAAGCAGCGGAATGCAAGGGAATGACAGAGCGAGAAAGATAGAAATAGAGGGAGAGACTGAGGGAGTAAGAGATGGGGGATAGTGGGGGACATGCGGCAATGTGGGGAGTGGAAAAATATGAAATACAAATACTGAAGAGCGTAAAACAATTCTCTCAATGCAAATTTTATGACCCGGCAATGCAATGCAAACGGAAATGAGCCAAAAAGGAACAAACAGTGCTGGCAAAATAATTGATCGACCTCAACGATTCCCTAGGAAGTACATAGCAGCATATTTATATTAACCAAGAATATATTTATTATACATAAAATGATTTATGCAACTACAACAATTAATGTTTTAGTATTATAATTATTATATAATAAATAAGAATATTTAATTTTTATTTTATTAAAAGTGAGAAGTTCTAGCAACACGGCAGTGGGAATTTTTTGCACAGGGTGGCCACAAGTTTAATGCATTTATTTGTAGACTTTGATGGTAACAGATAAATATTTGAAAATTTATTTATTCAATTTCAATTCATTAAAAAAAACTTTAAAAAATGCAGAATTTAGTACAAAAAAAAAAAAAAGAGAAAATCTTTAATAAAATACAAATAACACGAAGGAAGAAGAAGCCACTGGGAACGAAGGACTGGGCAGCGTGTGAAGACATTTTTTTTTTTTTAGTTTGAAAGAAATTAATAAATAAATGATGAATAAATGCAACTTGAAGAAGGAAACAATAAAAAAAAACTTTCCTGTTTTTAGTGTTTGATTTATGAAGCTTGAGAAACAAATGAATAATTGATGCAATAAACTTTCCATTGAAACGATAAATAAATAATTGAACCTAATTGAAATATATGAAATGTTTATTCAGAAACTCACTTTCAGCTCGGACATAGGGTATTTACATATATATGTATATATATAGGGAAAAAGGACATAGTAAACCAACAAAACCACATATCCACATCGATCCATTCCCACATGCGTATCCTGAATGCCTCACATCGTTCAGATACAGCTTAAGAATATATATACATGCCTTTATTTATATGTATCTGTGTGTGTGTGTGTGTGTGTGTGTGTGTAAGCTTTCTGTGTGCGAGCGTGTGTGTGTGTAGTGTGTTGTGTGTGTGTGTGTGTGTGTG
Source organism: Zaprionus lineosus (assembly GCA_035044505.1). Lineage (NCBI taxonomy): Eukaryota > Metazoa > Arthropoda > Insecta > Diptera > Drosophilidae > Zaprionus > Zaprionus lineosus. Next base: position 141,322 of record JAWNNX010000674.1, on the reverse strand, counting down.
TGTGTGTGTGTGAAAGCGTATACAGCACGTATCTCGGATTTTTCATGCATGCACCAGAGAAATGCCAAAAACTCCTCTGATGCTTCCACGCAACTTCTGTGTATGCCTAACGACCAGCACCGAACAGAAACCCACCAATCCCCTTCTCACCGCAGAGAAGCTGTCAGTAGTCCTGTCAAGTTCGGCCCCATGCAATTGTCATGCTCTCCGAGAGAGCGTTCCATTCTGTCAGCGAATTGTAACTCTATTTGTGAATTGAAGAATTTAATAAATTATCCGCATCGTTACACCCATCAACACTATTATTATCCTTATCATTATCCTTATCGCTCTCATTACCAATTTAATGTTCATCATCATGTTCATTATCATTATCATTATTATTGTGATTATATTTATCATTATCTTCATCCTCATCTTCATCGGTGTCCTGTTTGTAGGTATTTCGTTCACCTTTTTCCCAACTTCATCTGCAGCTTCATCCTTGCGACTGCAGGTCCTTCATGTGAACCATTTCCTAAGTGGGTTATTTAGCGTAAGTAATGCAATAAGTCCGTTAGTTTTCATATTTCCTGCCGTCTGCAGTTGCATCTTCGTGTAATCCGCGTCTACACCAGAGACTCCCAGTCGGACTGTCTGTTGGTTCTGCCCCGCCGCTCCCCTTCCCCCATAAAACACTTTCACAATTGGGAAAAAGAAGAAAACTTTTTGCCCTGAAAGATGATACGGCAAACTGAATTAGCGAATCATGAATGTGTCCTTTCCGGTGCTGCTGCTCCTTCCCTCATCCTCCACTCAACTTCAAGTTTCAGAATAAATGTCTAGCTGCTGGAATTTTAATTCATTTTCCTCTTTACCCAAGTTAAAGTTAACTCTACACGCGGATGGAAAAGTCGTTCCGAATGGTCAATTAACTAAGTGCAGCTGTTCTTTCGCTCCGAGTTTACTTTTTTCAAAATACCCTAGAGTATTTTGGAGTAGGTAGAAGGGTATCCAGGAGGCAAAGAACATCAAACAAGCGGCACCTACACAAATTTTTGATCAGCTCGGCTGTTGCATCGGTACAACTGAGCTACTTAAATATGTATGTGTATGTGTGCATATGTGTGTGTTTGTACAAGTATTGGTACACACACATATTCTGCGTTATCACACAACAGTCCAAAACGTTCTTTAAAACTTGGTAAGTCTGAAGGATAGCTGAAGGAGTCTGCTTTCCAGCATAGTTCCTATTTCTCCACTCTCCACTCCCCACTTCTCCTTTTCCTTCCCCACTCTCTTTCGCCCTCCTCCTTTTCTATTTCATTCTGACCTCTTATACATGTTGTTCCCTCATATCATGTCCTTCCTTTTTTTTTTGCTGGCTTTCATCCTTTGATCCCAATGCCTGTCTGATTTAATTGCATTAGAACTACAAATTGCTGCGCTATGCAGATGTTCCACATGCGATTGACAGCTGCTACCCTCAAGGCCTAAAAGCTTTCAGGAAGGGTTACGTAAGCGCACAACTTGGACGGAACTTCCAGAAAATTTAAAATTTTATTGAAGCTATGATTTGAGTTTTAATTCAACACCTTCCCAATAATAAATTAGAAAAATTTATAAATAATTTTATTATAATTAATTATAGTTATTTTTATTTTAATTTAGTTTTATTCAAAATTTGAAAAATTTTATATATTTATTTTGTATTTCATTAATGTAATAAAAAGATAAATAAGATTTATTTATATATTATATTTAGTAAAAATATAAAGCTTAATTTATTTTTATTTTTTTTTTCTTAAGCAAATTAAAGATCAAAGATAAATTAGAAAAATTTATAAATATTTTTATTATAATTAATTATAGTTATTTTTATTTTAATTTAGTTTTATTCAAATTTTGAAAAATTTTATATATTTATTTTGTATTTCATTAATGTAATAAAAAGATAAATAAGATTTATTTATATATTATATTTAGTAAAAATAAAAAGCTTAATTTATTTTTATTTTTTTTTTTTTTTTTAAGCAAATAAAAGATCAAATTAGCTAGTCTCCAACCAATTTTACCTGTTTTTAAAAATTTAGTTTGATTTATTTTATTTTTGGTCAGCTTTAAAGCTAAATATAGCCATTTATTTGAACACCATAAGTTCCTCTATTTATCAACCTACACTTATAGCTATAAACATAAGATATTCCCAGCTTCTAAATATTATAAAATTTATAGCTGTTTTATAGCCAAACATTTTCTAGCCGTGAAGATGACTTTAATCTCTTAATTCAAAATATAATTTATAGCAAAAATCCTATATATATAAAAAAAAACATTAAAATCTCAAAAGCTATAAACGATTTATAAGCCATAAGTTTTACTATGGCTCAAAGATTTTCATATGCAAATTATTACGCTAAGACCTTTATAGTGTGCATGGAACACCCTGTAAGCGAATAAAATATTAGAAAAACGCAGAAAAACCAAACAATAAGAATGATCACCGACTATTGTTGGGGCGAAGTGTGACGTTGTGGGCATGGCCGTATATGGAAGATGTCAATGGGAATTATATTTTGGAGGAAAACTATGGGACAGGCGGGCGACCGACGTGGCCATAAAGAGAAACTGCGAACAGAACTCGTACGTGACAATAAAATGAAATGTGTGTAGAGGCTGAGGGGCGGTGGCGGTGGCGGTGGTGGTGGGGAGCTGCAGCGGAGCGAAGCCGCAGTATAGTTTTGTAGAAGGGTTGGGGGTATAGTGGAGAGAGGGGTGGTGAGGTGGTGAGGTGGTGAGGTGGTGAGGTGGTGAGGTGGTGAGGTGGTGAGGTGGTGAGGTGGTGAGGTGGTGGGCAGTCAGAGACGTGAACATGAACGTGAACGTGGCAAAAACCAAGATACCAGAGACATATTGCTGTGTGCCGTTTGTGTCGCTTGTTTGTGGTGTTTTTGGTGTTTCTTGTGTTGCAGCAGCAGTTGTTGCAGTTATTGTAGTTGTTCTTGTAGTTATTTTAGTTGTTGTTGTTGCAGTTATTGTAGTTGTTGTTGTTGTAGCTGTAGTTGTTATTGCTGTAGCTGTAGTTGTTGTTGCTGTAACTGTAGTTGTTGTTGTTGTAGCTGTAGTTGTTGTTGCATTTGTAGTTGAATTTGCCGTTGTAGCAGCAGTTGGAGCTGCAGTTGCAACAAGCCCATGCCCGCCAGTTGCATAAGAGGCAAGAAAAACGGTTGAATTGTGAATGCAATTTGACAAATTTATTTGCAACGGCAGCGGGCAAAAACGCGACTGGAGTGCAGATACTTTTGCGGGTAACTGTATGCGTAACATTACGTTACGTTCCACCACGTGCAACGTGTAACAGTAACAAAATGAATTTATGTTTTTTTATTTTTATTTTTTTCATGAAATCTAATTTCTTTCCCCTCACAAAGTTTCTGCTTAGGGGGAAGAAGAAGAATGCAAATGCCGATAGATACAGGGAAATCGAGTTGCCCCGACAGGTGGCACGATTTTAATAAAGGAACAATATGTGCACGGATATGGTGTACATGCCACACCGCACTTGTTGCTGCAACTTTATACTTCCTTCAGTTCCATCCACCCCACACCCAACCATTCAGACGCACACACATCCACACGCACAGACCCAAACGCACACACACATACACACCCGCACACACCCGCACTCACACATACACACGCACACATATGGCTGTGAAAAACTCATTTAAAATGTGCGCCATAAGCACGCATTACACACACTCAATTTCCTATTCCATTTTCCTGCTGCTCAGCCAAGCCATCGACCAACTCCATCCGGGATCGGGATAGGTAGTAGCAATGGCGACAGCGCCATTGGCTGTGCCAGCTGCTCTATAGCTTGTGCCGCTTATCAAATGCCCACAGTGCTAGCTCCTAAGCAACGGCTATGTCGGCATTTCATGTATTTGACTCCATCCACGTGTCTTTCCAATACTGCCAAGTATCCCACACCCATGCACCCTCCTGTGGCTGCATCTGCATCTCTGCTCGCACAATTGTGGCTGCTGTTGGAATTAATGCCTCGCTCGAGGCATGTGTCGCCCATATCCCTGGCATTTCTCAGCTCCCAAACACCCAAACACCCAAACACCCAAACACCCAACACTCAACAACGCACACCCAACACCACCCAAAACCACCCACTATCCACCATTTCCTTCTCATCTGTCAGCTCGCAGCTTCCTGGCTCTACGTTTCAGCGTCATGCTCCTTTTCAAGGTGTGCATTACACAACATTCCACTGCCATGGAGCTCACAGCTTCATCTGAATTTTCCTGAGATCTCCGGCATTTTCCGCCATATGGCAGTAGTTAAAAGGAAACCCGCAAACTTTTCAAAAGTCTGTCACCAACTTTGAAGAGCGAATGCTTAGCATCAAATTAAATATGCATTTAAGCTAAGTAACTCCAACTAACTCGCTAAGTCAATGATTATATATGTAGATTAAATAAAGGCTGCATTTTAGCTTCATCCTTAATTAATGCAGATGACTAAATTTATATTTCAGATTAAAACGTTCCTTAATTGATAGTCCAGCAGATGACGCTCCTAATTGCTCTGAGTTTATATAAGACACAATACATATATATATAATATATATATTATATATAATATATATAATATATATAATATATATAATATATATTTTACTTTTACATCAAGTTGACAGCTCGGCAAGGACAGAAACTGGCAGCTCGATAAATTGGGCAAATACTATGAAGCTGAGGTTGTAGCTGTGTCTGTTGAAGTCCTGGAGATTTGGTTAAACTGTTCAAAATTTGTTAAGCAAGTTGGCAGCACCCCACAAGGACCTCATGGAAGTGAAAATTAATTTTGACAAGCAAATTAAGGGGCTCGTTAGCTTTCCGCAAGGCTAAGTATTTGGTTTTCCCGTATTTTGGTGATGAATACGTAGATTGAGTGCAATAATTTGTCATGGGCCAAACACACAACTCGCAGATTCCTGTGAAAATGCCTCCTGAAGGAAGAGAGAAATGCACAGAGAGTAAGAGCGAGAATAAGAGAGAGAAAGAGAGAGATAGGGATAAGCACGGAGTCCTGGTGGACCAGCATTTCTGCCAGGAACATTTGGAGCATCAAATTAAAACTCTACATGATGGACACACACACACACACACACACACATACACACACCAGTGTAGAAACACTCATACAGACACATAGAGACATACACACACATTGAATGAGTCCCAGGAGTGGCAAATGCACGGTACTTGGATAAGACTAATAGGATATTCGGGCGGCTATGGCAGTCCATTTCAATTAGTGGCCAAAACGACAGACGCGAATGTTCCTGGGGAGCTGGACTATCATTTAATTTGGCTGCGCCGCTTGTCAAAGTGTTACATGAAAAGCAGGTCCTGCATTTACGAAGTCAACAGGACAAAGCTGTGTGTATTCCTGCTAGTGCTCCATTATAAAGTTGCCTAACCACCTTCCACTCCCACTACTTTTAATAGATCCTTTAAGCTAAGGCAATAGAAAAAAGTCGATGGGTAAAAGCTTTGAATGGATTGGGATTATAATGAAAAATCGGGAAGAAAAAAACCCATTGAATACGAAAGTCGAATCCCTTAAAGTCGAAAGCCATCTACAAAATATGCTACTTCTGCTTTTCGCTATTTACTTGGACACCGAGTGTTATTCCAGCTCAATTTTTTCTGAAGTCTTGCTGAGCAGCAAGGACCTAAGCTGCTGTGTAGGTTGGGGCTATGGAATATGGTCATAAAAACCGTCTGTTAGCTAGGCAAAAGCTTGTGGTTCTTTCAAACTCCCCATGGTTCCAATGCAGCCTGTTCTCTTCACACTCGCCATACACTCACCACTCACCATTCCCCCATCACCATTCCCCACTCACCACTCACCATTCTCCCTTCACCATTCACCATTTACCATTCACCATCACCTTTCATACTGCTCAGCGCCTTTATGGCTTTCCAATCGCTACTCCATCCTGTTGTTTGTCCTGTCTACGTCCCTGTGGACGACGTTTGACACTACAGAGATAACGGAGCGCATCAAATCATTTCGTGCTAATGGAATTGCATTGATGTTGATGGAATTTTTATTTCCTCGCCGGGTATCCAACGACTATGTCATTACTTTTATGGTTTACCTATGGGGCTTCAGGTGTTGGTAATAAAAATTAATATCATTTTTCCCATAAATGTACTTCTCAATTAAGCCGCTTCCCAGTGGATCCATAACCTAACGCTAATCGAAGGATTACACAAGCAGTTTTATATTTATGTCTATATAAAATAAGAAATCAGATCAGATTTGAAGTCTCAAAGGACGACGTTTTCTGCAAGCGAGGATAATCATTCAATAATAATAATTGATTTTCATTAGAACTCATTTTCGAGGGAAATAAAATTTCCTTGCCCTTGTTTAAGGGTATCTGAGTTTCGACTTGCCCAAGGATAAATCCTTGTTACGCTTCAACTGCTTCAGTGTCCGCCCTTGAATCCAATTCGCACTTAGAAACAATGCGAAATTTTGGCTTTCGCTGTGCAACGTTGGGTTTTTATGGTCACCCTTACCCAGAGGTGGGAAAGGCGAAATCCATGAAGCTACTCTGGTCCAGGACTCATCGTAGACATCAATGATGACCTGTATTTTTATTGCATTTCACGCTCTTGGGTGCGGAAATTGATGTTTGTTCTGGTGCGTAATATCAAATGGAAATCACGGAAATCTGCATAAAAATGTTTCACTGTCTCGAGTAGATTATCCGTAATACTCCGAAATAACAGTCCATTGAATGTCTGTGTGGTGGTGGCAAGGGGAAGGGTAAGGGGTGGCATAGGTACAAAGCGTACAGTGAGTTGGCCGTGGGGGCGGGTAATACATCAAACAAAATTAAAACGCACTGCGCTAGGCAGCGGGTGGCGGCTAAAGGTCCAAGGTTAAAGGCACTGAAGGAAGCGGAGGGGCTGAAGGGGTTCTCCAAACATTGCCACTGGCTAAAATAATGAACATTGGGTACTAGTGACCATCAACGACAGGAAGAGGGTGCAGGGTGCAGGGTGACAGGGTTACATCGTGAGAGGGTGCGGGTGCGGGGGTGAGAGAAGAAGATGAAGACGGTGAGCCGTTGAAATGGTGAGACGCCTGCCAACAGCACGTGTCCGCTCGACGGGGTAACTGTCACTCACCAAGGGCCCAACGAGTGTATCAAAAAGCCAGGAGCACCAAGTGCCCTGCCAACTGGGCCAACAGCCCTGGCAGACTGTTGCTTTCCTTTGTTTTTGTTTTTGTTCTTGCTGTTTGTTGTTGCCGTTTTTGTTGTTGTTGCTCAATTTAGTCCATTGGCTGTTGTTGGCCCTCAATGGCAGACAATTGCTCATGGCCAGCCATGCCCACTCACGCCCCCCTCTAGAGGATTGCGCGTGTGGGTTCCTTGCGAACGGAGCTCCAGACATGATGACGACGATTCTAGGGTTGAAAGTGCATGACACACAATTGTTTTCCTGGCACTCACTCCCACACCCACTCCCACACACACACGCTCACACCCACCCATTCATTCGCACACAAACACCCACACACACACAAACACACACACAGGCAAGGTATAACCGCTAGCCATGCATGTCGCCACCCAACCACCAAATTGTTTTTGTGGTAACCACCTGGTTTATGGTTACCTTCAAGGTTTGTGTTCCTTTTATATTGACATCCTTTCTGCATGCAATCTAATAATGTATTGGGCAGGGGAGACAGAAACAGGACGAGAGAAAGAGAGAGACAAAAGGAAGACAGAGAATGGAATTGGAAGGTGAGTTTATGGGTTTTCCTGGTATATGGAACAACTGCAGGTTTCAAAAGTAATGGTTTCCCATTCACTCTTCCGCTCACCCTTGCCCTGCCGCACCCCCAACCGCGTAGATTGCACCTATCGCCTGGCTGTAATTTATTACCCAAACTTGTGGCAGATATTGTCACTGTCTTTGACCCATGCAACATTCCATTGATTCCAGTGGCTCAAAGGGTCATCAAATTGAGTTATACCAAAATATGAAAGGACAATTAATTGACCAATTTATTAAGTTCAACAACTAAAACAAATGTTAACCCCATAAATACACACCCTTTTTTTTCCCCTGGTAAGGGAAAGCACTTGATCTTGACTCTAATTATACCAATAAATGACCAAAGGTACAAAAAGGATACTTTTGTTGGGTATTCATGGATTAAATTGAAACGTGTTTTTAATGACTTCCTTTAAGTATGAATTCAGGATATAATCAACTAAAATGAAGTAGGAAAAAGATAACTAATGATTATAGAAAGCTACGCATCCTTCAGTGGGTAGTGTAAGATGTCTATGGGTGGGGATAAGTTCTAAGAGCTAACGGTTAATTCGCACAATTATCGCATTTGCCAGAAACACTCACCTCGATTGTCAACTCGCAGCTGCCTCCACTTGTGGCAGGTGCTTCAATAGATTTATGTAATTAAGACCAAAAAAAAAAGAAAAAAGAAAAAGGATAACAGGTGTCTGGAAACTTGGCTTAGTGACAGCAAACGACTTACTTCTTGCCGTGGGATAAAATCTTCTCTCTTAACCCAAGCTCTAAATATAACAATTACCCAATTTTCTGTGCACTGACATTGAAATTGTTTTTATGATTTTAATTAAAAACGAAATTACACATTCCCCCGCTCAGCCACAACATGACCTTCACCCGAGCAGCGGCAACAATGCCGACAACAACAACAACAATAACAACAACAACATAGGCAATAATAGAAATAACAACAGCAAAGCAAAAGTCACATCTGGCAAGGCCATGAAAGCCCCACCAATTTGAAGCCTCCCCCTACCCCTACCCCATGAAAGGGAGAAAGAATTCCCCGAAATCTCGGTTAACGGTAAACGAAGCGTTACGAGGAGAAACGGGATAGAAATCTACTTTAATATTTATGACATTTTTTACAATCGCTTTGAATTGAATTTTCAATTATGTTTCGGCACTTGGCCGATGACATTATGCCCAACGCTTGGCGATAATTTAATTAATTCTTGGCATACATTGGCAGGGTATACTAGACTACGGAATACCCTACCTATAGGTATAATACCTTCCATTTTGTAATCCTAAGACATAAACTCAGAGGTCAGATTCAGGTGAGAGGCCAGTTAATTCCTCTGACTGTAACATAAACTCTTTTAATTTATGTATACCCTGTGGTGGCTGGCATAGGGTATGCCCTTTAATAGACAATCCAGACAATGACAACTGCTGTAGGAAGTAATACTATATAATTCTCTACAATTCTATATATGGGGGGGTATCAACAATAGCAGCAATACAAATTATTTAATTTGCTCATCGCTTTGTTGTGGTCTCCATTGTAGACTCTGTGTTGAGGTGGAGGCGTTGACCAGTCCCCATCATCGTCACCGTCACCGCCACCGTCACCGTCACCGCCACCGCCACCATCACCGTTGCCACGGTTGTCGCAGTCGCAGCCGCAGTCGTCGCGCTTGGTCAGCCAGCGACCATTCCGCCGCCGCCCACAACGGCCCCCATTTAGCTGAGTTGTCATTCGCAGTAGTCGCCAGTGACGGCAATGGTCATGTCATCTCTGGTGTCCATTGAGCTTTGAAATTCGAGACACGTAACTTGTGTGCCACCAGCACTTTTCCTTTTCCATTTTCATTCACTTACCAAAGCAAAGAAAATGCCATCAGCGAGCAAGACGTTTACTAACCTGTGGAGATCCCACTGTTTACCCAGCATGAGTCTTGGTCTTGGTCTTGGTCTTGGTATTGGTATTGGTCTTGGTCTTGGTCTTGGTCTTGGTCTCTTGCCCAGCTTCGAGCTTGGGCTCTGGTTGGGGTCTTTTACTGGACTCTGGATGGGTTACTGGCTTGGGGTTCGGGGCTCTGGTTCCGGTTCCAGTTTCAGTTCCAGTTTTAGCTTTTGTTTTCCGTTTCTTAGTCGCGTTCCCGTTCTGATTTGTTTGCTGCGGTTCGCCCGGAATTATTTGGGCGGCGGGCGTCCATTTGAGAGGGCGACCAGTGGACTGGCATTGAAATTGAATTGTGGCAACTGCGTGGGCGTTGGCGTACGCGTGGGTTGTAGATTGTGGGTTGAGTGTTGTGTGTTGTGTGTTGTATGTTGTGGGTCGTGAAACGTGGGTGATGGTTTGTATGTCAATGTGGGTGTGAACATGGCTTGGGGATGTTACTGTGGGCGTAAGCGGCCCATATACCCAGTTATGTAATTCCATTTGCGCTTAATTGGCCAGAAACAAGCTCTGCTCGGTACGCATCCTACATTTAAATGTGTGCCATAAGTTAAATTATTACCCGTTCTATATTTCTCTCACTCTTCTCCTTCTTCTTCTTCTTCTTCTTCTTTTTCTTCTTCTTCTTCTCTTTCATTATTTGTCTCTTTCCCTCTGATGATTTCAATTGTCTTTCACTTGGCGACAACGTGGCGGATGAGTTATAATTTAATAACCAACAAACTCAGCCATTGGCTTCCCGGACAATTCTGAGTTACTGTAATTACTTAAGGAAATTTACGGGATATACGTGACATTTAATCTGATATTTATTGTGATATTTGTTAACAAATATGTTTTCGGAAGGACCTAAGCCTATTTAAGGATGTGAATCACTGTATTTAATTGCGACTCGTCCCAGTTTTGGGTGCACCTAAATTGAAGTTCCTTCAAATTAAAAATTAATTTAAAAAAAATATTGATAGTTTTTATTCAAGTAATTAAATTATTTTTTTTTTTATTTCTGCTCTGAAAATTGATAACTCCCTTGAGTAAAAAACTTGCGGGCTGTTTATCAATACATCATATAATGATGGAGTAATCAAACTGTTGAACGTCAGACTTTCGCGCAGTGTAAACTTTGTAGAATCTGTGTTTTCCTCATTAATGAAAATCTGCAAGCATTTTCGCAGAGAGATCGACTGGGCGATACCCTAGAAAATATAACTTCATTTAAAGTTCATACTAATTAAAAGCCTCTTCTATAGAGACTTATTTTTGTATAATGAGCTTTTCTCAGGAATTCGCTTGATCGACTGCCTAATGCCCTGTAATTTTAGCGTATCTTTTTCCAGAGTCATACAGTTTTTTCCAGGATCAAAGTGTGAAGGAAAAGGAAAAAAATGGAATGGCGAGAGGATGTGGTTGTTGTAGCGTGTGTAACGGGATAAAAGTTTGTTGCATTGCATCAGCGGGTAGAACGATGGGTAATCTCGGGGCATGCAAAAGTTGCAACCAGCGGATGCTCTGTGGTTGGCTTATCGGCCAGCCAAAGGATAAAGTTTTTGCGGAGCAGCTGAAACAGTACGATGCGTGAGGTTGAGGAGGGTGGTGGGTAGAAGTTGGCGGTGCTTTGCCAGTGCTCCAGTCCTTATATGGGCTAGCCCGGTTAACAAAATGGCGTCGGCACATAATTAATTGCACTAAAGAGATTAGTTGCTGTGCATAAGTTTTCGCGGCGCCAGAACGCAACAAACGCCATGCTACGCAGCCGGGCGGAAATTTAACGCCCAGCGCGTAGCCAGCTCCCAGTTTCCCCCCTTCGCTCGCTTGCCACTCGCCTGAAAAGCTGTAACACACGCAATGCGAGCACTCAAGCCCAAACCCCAGTCCCAGCCCAAGCCCAGGCCCAGTCCAGACCCAAGCCCAGGCCCAAGCCCAAGCCCAAGCCCCAGCCCAGGCCCAGGCCCGAGCCATAGACCAAGACCACGACCAAGAGCAAGAGCAAACGTAAGAACTAAGCCAAAGCTGACGACGACGACGCAGTTTGCACCTGCCACACACATTTCTGCCACGTTCTACACGCAATCTTATTTAGTCGGTGAAAGCGAAACGTGCCCCGCGAACAAGTGCCATGTGGCAAGACAAGGCAGGTGGCCCATTGCCACACCCAGCCGCGTGTTAAAAGACAAAGCTGCTTATGCCGTTAGAGGCAACAGGACCCAAGGAAAAAGTCACTCAATATTATCTTCATTTTGAATGATGCCAAAAACTTCTAATTAAATTAGAAGGGGGCAGTAGCTAAGGCAACCCTCAACTAGCCTTTTGTAGGGTATACAATGTATTTAAATACCTGAGAATAAATTATAAAAACTGAACTCAGGCTTGAAGTTTTTCAATTAAGTTCAAAGCTTTCAAGAATCTCATCAAAATAATAAATTTAATTAAATTACATTTTATTCAATTTTTGATCCCATTGATATATTATTATCCTATTATTATTTCATCCTGGACGAAGCCAAGAAAATTGTTATTGAAATGTTTCTTGTAAATTGAAAGGAAAATATTAAATTTCTTGTCAATTTGTAGACGATGTTGCTTGGCAAGGAGGCACCACGTAATGATTGATCGATGTAGGTGCCCCAAGGAGAGGCCAACAGGGGAATTGCGAAAAATAAAGAGAGAGAAAGAAAAAATAAAGGGCGGAAGGAAGAGGGATGTGAAGGGGAGGGACATTCCATTGCTGGCACGAGGCAAGTCAAGGACCAGGCCTTGTGTGTGCTGGGGCAGTTGCACAAGTTGCACGAGTTGCAAGAGTTGCAAGCAATTATTTAGAGGACTAGGCAACGCTGCAGTGCAATACGCGTTCAAGGATAATGCACGTAAGTCCAAGCTTTGCTAGGGACTGTGTCAGTTACCGTTTCTTAGCCGGTAGCCTACCCCCATCTGATATACTCGAGTGCGAATGAACGTGAATTATTCATTTTTCCTGCAACAGGGGGGTGGCTTTGCCCGGAACGTGCAACTTGTCGCCCTTGAGGGTTGGCGGCAACAGGCGCCGCGATGCGGCATCTCTTTGTGCATTTCTCAGTCCACACTCACATTCACATTCACCCCTTTTGTTGTTGTTGATTTTGTTGTAGTAATTGTTGTTGTTGTTGTTGTTGTTGTTGTTGTTGTTGTTGTTGTTGTTGTTGTTGTTGCTGCTGCTGTTTGACGCTGTCCCTGTCGTTGTCTTGGTGGCAATTCGAAAGCAATTTCTGCAACATTAATCATTCCCCCCGGACACTCGGCCCACTGACCAAACAAGCACATACACTCGCATTTACAAATACGCACACACACATGTACACACACACACTCTGACATTTGGGCACACTCTTTTGCTAATGTTGACAAAACGCATTTTAAGCTCTTTGAACCGCCTTCTCTATTGTTTAATCAATTCCCTATCTGCATGTGTGGAGGCTTACATAGAGTTTCAGATTGGGTTGTTACCCGTTATGTCCATTATATCAGGACGGTCCAACGATTAAATGCGAAGTGTCACTTGGTCAGTCATTGTTTGCCAAGGTCCTTAACTACTCCATTGTTTAGTTCTGGTATAAATCTCTTCCATTTCTATGGTTCAGTTGCGCATTTGTTATTTAAATGTCCGGACATGTGTACACTGAGCGAAAATGGGTGATAAATTGTGATAAATCGATTTTCGAAAAGAGAATATCCCAAAGGACCCTCAGCAGATACATATATCAGAGACTCTTAGGTACCTTTCGTTGGAAGAAATTATTTTTATTATAATTCCCAATTTATTTATTCAGCATTCTCAGTGTATGCAAAGGGTAGTAGTCCCATCCCTTAAACCACTTTTAATCTCTAAACTGTTCTGAGTGCCTTTCGTTCAAGTGTCATCAGTTGAATCAGTTCTTGACTTTTATCCACTTAAGTCACATGTGACACTCGTATATGTGCATGTATGTATATGAAGTCATAGACTAAAACTTTGGATTAATTTAATTTACTGTCGCTTGTACAAAAACAGTTTAAAGTTATAATAAAATTTCCAGAAATAGTAAAAGAATAAATTAAATAAAATTATTATTTTTTATTATTCAATTTACGCCTACGTAACAAAAAAGGATAAAAGCTGCGGAAGCTGATCTAAGCTCCTGTGAGAGCAATCGCAGTCGATGGATTCCAAAATAACTGATAACTAAATAACCTCAGCTTGAATAACCAACCCACCCAATGGTTCAAAGAGAATGGATTTTCAATAAACATCGCACTCACCCGATATTTTCCAGAAGCAAAAGAGAAATAAAAAAACTTCCACGCTTTGTTTTTGTTTTTTTGGGCGAGCAAACTTTTTACAGTTGTTGTTGTTTTTTTTTCCACAGTTGCTGCAAATGCACGACAAATTAACACAGCGAGAACAAAAAGTGAATAGTACCGTTGCAACAGTACTGTTGTGCCTGGCACTGTGTTCAGTGCCACTTGCGTTGTATTGCCTTCGTTGTATATGTATGTGCGCTTTACTATCCTTGCCCCTTTGCCCGTGTCCGTGGCCGCCACGCCCGCGGCAACACACTGCAAATGGTTGTGCGAATAAAAACTAAAACTCGGCGTTTGTTTTTTCTGTGTGTGATTCGAATGAAAGTTTGTTTTAAGGCAGTAGCTAGTGTTGACGGGGGTGAAGGGTGGAACACGCTTTTATTAACCCTTGGATAAAGGCGCAACACGGCATGTTTTAATTTACAGTTATCTCAAAACTTTTATTTTATTTCGTTCGCTGTTTTGCAGTTGTGCTTCTGTTTCTTTTGCACTGACATTCACTTTCCTAACATTTATTAGACACTTCGACTTCAAGCACTTTCTATTTTTATTCACAAATTGTTATTTATATATTTTAATTTGTTTGCTTTTGCTCGTTTTGCTGATGCAATGTTATTTTTCAACCCTCGTAGCGCGCAAATAAATGCGAAATGAACTCCCGCCTAATGATTGTAATACTTTTGCCGTTACCGCACACGCGAACGTCTTTCGTTTAACTGGCGAAAAAAAAAAAATATGTCGCATTCAACGGAGAATTTCTCAATTGAACTTTCGAAAGTAGAATAGAAAGCTCGAAAAACGTGCACTCGTGTTTGTTGTTGTTGTTGTTGTTGTTTACTCTCCTTAATACGCTCTCACACTCTCAGGTGGTTGCACACCCACAGCCGCACTCCGCCATTTGGTCAGTTGTGAATAAGTTGTCTTTAGTTGTTGTAGCTCAAAAAATAAATTCAACGCAACAGCGCGCGTCAAGCATTGAATGGCAACCACCCAAAAATGGCCAACGACGCGAATTCGTTCGTTGAAAAGCTCAACGCACCCCGTTTATTTCGTTAGACGCATGCGCAGTCGTGTTTTGTGCTTTGAGCTTAATTGTAACTCTCTTTTTAATGCACACTCGCTCTCTTGTTCTCTTAGTTAGGTTTGTGTGGGTGGTGGTTGACCAACAGAGGGGTTGCGGTCCAAGTGAATTGTGGGCAAGTGCGGTAGAAGGGATTTATTTGATGTTGATGTTTGTGTTGTTTTTGTTATTGTTATTTCTCTTGTTGTAATAATGCAGCAACAGCAGGCGCTGCTTAAGCGGCAGGAATGTGCACTTTGTTTGTGTTGTTTGTGTTTTGTTGTTGCAGCTACTGCAAATTGCCTCGTAGCATTTAAGTCGAATTATGAAACTCAGTGCGGGCAGCATATATATATATATATATATATAGGGAGAAGCAAACACTCACATGCATACGTAAGAACACACACACATGGAGAAACACACGCACAACGGGAGCACCCATGCACATCGCCAGAAATGGGAATTGCGCCTAAGGGAATATGCCTGTATTTTAATTAATATTGATTGAAGCTATTGGAACGGTGCAGGTGCGATTTAAGTTAGTTTCGAATTTGTGTGCCATGTAAATAAAAATGCTGCTGCAACGGTAATTGCTCTAATATAATCTGCAGATCCTTATCCACTATTGTAGTTTTTAAAGGATCTAAAAATAAAAAAAGCAAACTTATCATCAGTTTCTGTGTTCAAATAAATTTAATATTTATTTTCAAGACTAAAATCCAAGTTGAAAACTATTATCGTCTTTGAAAGTGGTATAGACTTAAATGCATGTCCGTACATCCTTTGTAAAATCACCAAGTCAAAACTTATAAAGTTATTCTAGCCAGAAGTTACCTCTTTCTTGTAAATGGGACATGCTAAATTGTTGTCGTCCTTACAAATATCAGACTGCGTGGCAAGAATTTGCATTTCAATTCTTTGTGTCGCTCCCAGTCCTCAGTCCCTTGCAGTTCTTCTTCTTTCTCGTCCTGCGCTGTTTACTCTGCTCTGGTGCATACTTTCTGAATCATTTTTTCTTTTACCCTTCCGATACGAAATTATTTATAGCTTAAAAATTAAATATATTTAAATAAATAAAGATAATATAATGCGAATTAATGTAGTTTATTTATTTATTTATTTCATTTAATCCGAAATATATTATAAAAATATTGTTAGAGTATTGAAAATTCGATGGCCTGGGCATTTAAGATATTTGTTTTTTTCTATTTAAAGTAAAACCTAAGTGTGTTCTTTGATGCGCTTGACAGTGCGTACTGCAATATGAATTTAATTCTTGTAATACTTAAATTTATAGATGAATAATTCTCCATGTGTACATTAAAAATGTATTATAGAAATTGCTTTATATATAGCATCCAAATTGGTAAAGTTTTTCAACCAAATAAATAAATTTAATTATGTAGTATTTTTTATACAGTTCAAATAAAACTAGCTTCCTAATTAAATAATAATTTTAAATTTCCCCCGCAATTTTTTTATAGCTGTTAGCTTCGTAGCTGTCCGCTTTTAGTCAGTCTCTATTGCCTATATCAATTTGCACCTTATAATTTGTAAGCAAAAGTGTTTAAACTTAATTAAATTAATTCAATATCTCTAATAAAATAATATTTAAATATTCAATTCTATATTTCTTATTTACTTACAAAGAAAAACAATTTGTTAAATAATCTAGTTGTTCATACGATACGATATAGAAATATAAACGATAAGTTAAATATATCGATAAATGAAAATATTCTCTAATCCTATGTTAAGACTCTGTTGTGAATTAGTGAGAAAGCAGTGTAACAGTGTATGAATTTAAACAACAGGCGCATTTAATATCATGTGAATATTTATTATGTGTCTTATTACACAACATATAAAGTTCTGAATAAGTTAACAGAATAGTAGGTTACGTATAGAATAATCAATAATTATTTATAGACTTTAAAAGAAAACTGAAGGTAAGAAAATACCGCTTGCTGTTAATAACATATCTGGAAAATGTAAAGTACTTTTTGCTGTATGTATATGTGTTAGTTATTTATTTTCACATTGTTTGCAGGTTAACTTTGTTGTTTGGCGCAAATTTTTCTTAATCTAATGGGGAAACGTCGAACGCAATCTTTAATAGATTCAAATTCAAGCGACAGTGATAGTGATGGGGACACCAATTTGGAATCGGTAAGTAAACAAGTTTTTAAACCTGAGTGACGCCTATCTGACCGCCAATAAAGAGGGATGATTGTAAAAATCCATAAACTTGCATACTTACACATATAATTTTATATGTAGGATTTGCTGTCCTTGGCCAGAAAACGAAAGAAGCCAAGCAATGCCACAAAATCGTCTGATTCCGACTCAGACTGGGCGAACAAAAAATCGGGTGCTCCAGGTACCAAAAAGAAGCGTCAAAAAAAGACTAACAGAGACTCCAGTTCATCCGAAGAAAATTGGGACGATGATAGTCAAGATGCGGTGGCACAGCCCGCTGAAAAAGGAGCTGAAGTATTGCCAGAAAATCAAACAAGAAATCAAAGTGATCATGAGGAGGGTGAGGTTTCCGACAGCGAATCTGACAACGACAAAGCCAAATCAAAATCGAATGCATCGTCGGACTCTGATTCGGGTTCCTCAAGTTCCTCATCGTCAAGTTCTGACTCAGAGTTTGATGATGGTTACGACGACGATTTAATGGGTGACGAAGAAGATCGTAAACGTCTAAATGGCCTTTCCGAGAAAGAACGTGAAACTGAGATTTTCAAACGAATTGAACAACGTGACATAATGCGTACCAGATGGGAAATCGAAAGAAAACTGAAGCTAGCCCGACGGGGGGAAAAGAGCGAAAAGTCGAAAACAAAGGGAGAGCGTGCCAAGAAAAAACATAAGAAAGACAAGAGAGCTAAAATTGCCAATAACTTGGCACCGCCTATCACCGTGGCTACCCCAACTGAAATTGAACCCATTAAGAGCAGCTCCGCTGAGCCGCGTGCATTAGCAAAGAGTCCCTCCCCAGCACCCACAACTCGCGAAGGGCCGTCAACATCAGCCACAGGTTTAAGTGTAAGCAATAGCAGCGGCGAAAAAAGTGCCGAGGATCAAAGTGCAAGCAGCGTTTCCGATTATTTTGATCACAAAGAGCGCTCCAAGGAGCGTAAGAAAAACGTGGAGGCAAACAAGACGGACGACAAGCGGAGTAATGCCATGGCCATGCTCAAGGCCAAACGTGAGGGCAAAGCCAAACGAGGTTTGTCATAATTTGTTTTCAATGCGCAATATTTTTATGTATAAAAATAATTTGAAATCTCTTGCAGAGGAAGAAGAAGCTAAGCGACAAGCGGAACGCGACCGCGATGATGACAAGGAAGAATTGGAGAGTGTCTCTGGCTGCAAATCGGCTGTGAAACTAAAAGCATCAGAGATTTACTCAGATGATTCGGGCAGCAGCGATTGGGACGATGATGAGAAACCGGCGGGCAAACGATCCCGTTCGAACAGCAGCAAGGCGACCAGTGAATCCGAGGACGATGAGAAGACCACAAAGAGCCCCGTGTTTATAACCACCCGCGAGGATCTCAACAAGCTGCGTTTGTCCCGTTTCAAAATGGAACGCTTTGTCAACTTACCCATATTTGAGAACACGGTCATCAATTGCTTCGTCCGCATCAGTATTGGGAACAATGGACAGAAGCCGGTGTACCGAGTGGCCGAGATTGTCGGTGTTGTGGAGACGGGTAAAATATACACGCTCGGCACAACGCGCACCAACCGAGGGCTGCGACTTAAGCATGGCACGCAGGAGCGCGTCTTTCGTCTGGAGTTCATATCAAATCAGGAGTTCACTGAAACGGAGTTCAACAAATGGTACGAGGTCTGCCAGCAGCAACATGTTCCAATGCCGTCAATGGATTTAATAGAGATCAAACAAAACGATATTAAGAAGGCCCTCAATTACGAATACAAGGACGAGGATGTGGATAAGATTGTGGAGGAGAAGAACCGCTTCCGCAATCGACCCACCAACTATGCCATGAAGAAGACCTGCCTCATGAAGGAACGGGATGCCGCCATGTTGCGCGGCGACTACGACATAGCCAACGATTTGGGCCAGCAAATCGATCAGCTGGAGAGTCGGGCCTCCGAGCTGGACAAACGACGCTCCCACAGTCTCAATTTAATTTCCTATATCAACGACAGAAACCGCAAGCGCAATGTGCAGGACGCGGAGAAGGCTATTATGGAGGAGGCACGTGCCAACAAGGGCATGAAAATATCGGATCCATTCACACGTCGCATCACCCAACCGCGCATGGGCTTCAAAGGTGGTAAAAAGGAGGAGGATGATTTGCTGCTGGCACCCATGCCACCACCGCCGCCAGGCAAAAAGAAGCTCCCGGAAAGCAGCAGCACCTCCAGTGGCAAGTCTGCCGATAGCAAAGACTACAGTCTGTACTCGCTACATGACTTCGACATAGACCTCGACGTGCCGCTTCCAGGTAAGATGCCGATTCAGTTTTTATATCCAAATCCCCTTCAATCCTGATCTTTGAGACATTTATACAACTCTCCTCCATTGCAGTTAACAGCAGCAACACGCTGCCCAAGCCGGCGAACAAGCCATCCGAAACAGTGTCCAAGCGATCCCTCAACCTGGAGGATTACAAAAAGAAGCGAGGCCTTATCTAGCTCTCGCACTCATTGTTGAGCGTTATTTATTTAGGCTAGTGGTTGTACGAGAATTATATCTAAATGAATATCCTTGTCGTTGCATACGATGACCCACGGGACGACTCACATTTGAACGCGCCCGTACACAAACGATTCACCTATAGAAATAGTTCACAGATTGGGTTGAACATATTAACGCGTATGTTGCTTTTTACTGAAGATAACCACATGGGGCAGGACGTGCAGCTGGAAGAGAACTGAGCCAGGACACTACAAGGACATCTAAAATTATTGCCGGAACGTTTTGTGATATATCGCCTGAAGTCGCTTCCCGTATTCTCCTCTGGTAATAAATTCTCTTGGAAGCGCTCGGCCCGTTCTTAGGTAATGCTTTGTGTGTGTCTGCCTGTGCCTGTGCCTATGCTATGAGTGAGTGTGTGTGTGTGTGTGTGTGTGCGTATATCTATGTTTGTGGATATGTATGTGTGGGTGAGTGTGTGGGTGTGTATGTATGTGTTTGCTCGCGGATGCGAAGTAACTTATATTGACGCTCAACCAATAGAAACACATGGGAAATTACATTTCAGTTTTAAACAAATTTTGTAATTAATAGATTTTAGTTTTAAGAATTCAATATGTAATTTTATTAGTTTTAAGTTAAAAATTTTTTTAGTTTCTTTATAATTCTTAATAGATTTAGTTCTATGAATACCCGGTAACTGGTATTCCACGACGCTGACTCCCCATACAAACATACGCGTACATCCGCTGAGCTGTGGCTCTCCCCTGTAAAACACTTTACAGATACACACACACACACACACACACACCCACACACATGATTACACCTATACAAACATATATCTTCATATTCGTATTGCTAAAGCATTGGTTGTAAGCATTGAACTATGTAATTACTTTAAGAGAACACAACTAAATGTAGCCAAGTTTATAAATAAACAAATACCTTACTCAATGCTCCAAATCCTTGCCAGAATCTAAGCCGAATGTGTGGTTAGTCCATGTCCATGTCATTTATGTGTGTATCATTCACAATCTTCGCCATATCTTCCTGTGCATCTTGTGATATTCAAAGCTTCTTCATATCTTCATCTTTACCCCTAATCCCTGCCAGACGCGTCTGTGGTCAACTGTACCCGTGATGGGAATATTACAAACCATGCGAATCGCGTTGATGACGCTTCTTTAATTGGTTTGCAGTTTGTTTGCGCAGCTGTTGGAGCACTTTATGCCTCAGGCCCCCCTCCTCCCTCTTCATGTGCCGCACTAATTTAATTAATTCGATGAAATTGTCTTTTAATTGAAAGTGATCATGTTTCACATGCTTTGCGGGAGTTCCACAAATGAAACTACCCAAAGTTTCTAAAGGTCACAATCGATCCAAATTGAAATTTCTATAAATTACAACATCATCCATCAACGGATTTCCGAACCTCCATCAATTTATTGCCCTCCATATGGAGTCCCAGCTATAAGAATGTGTACCCAACAATCCGCTTCAAGTATCCGATGATATTCGATGTTTGGGTACTTTCAATGGGGGTACAGTTTGTAGAAAATTAAAAGGGTTAATTTTTAATTTAAAATTAAGTAAATAAATATTTATCTTCGGCGGCAGAGATTTTTACATTTATAAAATTAGATTTCCTTTACGATTAATTTATTTAACTAAATAATTATAAATAAAACTTGTAATAAATTATATTCAAAATTCCAAATCAATTCTTTAATTTTATATGATTTAAAAAAATGTATACCTTAAATCTTAGAAAATGTTAATAGTTTTAAAATTAAATTAAAAATAATTTAAAATTTTATATATTTATGATTATATCTCATACATTTAAATTCTATTAAATCTAATTGGCAATATTTTATTTTTACAATGTATTACAATAAAAAATATTATATGATTTTAAAATTGTATTTCTTAAATAAATAAAAATATTTTAAATTATATTTTCCTTATAAGAAACCTTATTCAACTTTCAAAATTTATTTTATTATTATATTATTTATAATATATATTATTTATAATTTTAAAATATCTGAAAAAGATGTCTAGATTTAAATATTTATAAAGTTACATTTTAATTTTAATTTGTTTATAATTTGTATACTGAAACAGCTTAAATATAAAAATCATTTTAATTATTTTTTACGATTATTTATAATTTTAAGATTTTCGTTTTTAAAATTTAAACTATATTTGTGGCATTGAATTTATTTTTAAAATTACAATTAAATAAAAGCTTACTAAAAATTCAAAAATTTTCAAATATATTTCTTTAATAACCACCAAGAATTGAAAAAAAATTAAAAAATAAAAATTAATTATTTAATTTATTACTTTAAAAATTTGTTTATTTATTTATGTTTTAACTTCTATTTATAATAACGATTTTTTATCAGCTTTCAGGCACATTTCACGCATATTAAAGCTGAAACCTAAGGATACTTTTTATCCTGCATTTAAAGTCATTATTACTTATTATTATTAAGATTTATTTAACATTTTTAAATTAAACTCAAAGAATGTCAAACATTTAATATAATATAATATAATATTTAATTACATATAACTCCCCATCAAATTAAAGGAACAAAGCCCAGGAACTCCCGACCTGAAAGTGCATCTATGGATATTCCAAAAGAACTCAATAAATTATAAAATAAAAAAGAAAACATTTTATTTAATTAAATGGATAAAAATGCATTTCCGGTTGGAAAAATTTGATGCATTGTTTTTTTTTTCTATTTTTTTTTTTTTTTTGAAATCTTTGCATTGAATTGATAATTTTTTAGTGTGGAATCTGGACGGGGGGAAGGCAGAGAAGGAGGAAGTCAACTGTTCAGTTGGACAGATCTCTGGCCATTCAACCAGTCATCCCAGTCAGCTCCAAAGTTGAAGCACATTGTAGCCAAATGTGAATGTGCATCCGAGCAACAGGCTGGAGGGATGTGTCGGCGACAGTGACGAGGGCGGCGATGGAGGCGGGTGCAGGGACAGGGCATTGGTGGTTGGCATGTTTCCCATTGTGGCACAATGACACTTTATCTCAAAATATGCAACAGAGGCACGTTCTCTGAAGCGGAGAATGTAATAGATCGGAGGCAGAGCATCTGATTCAGAGTCCGATTCGGAATCAGAATGAGAATCCGATTTAGAATGCTGAGAACTACCGATGCGTGGCCCATGAAAATGGACATGTCTGTTAGTTGGTGTGGGCGGTGTGCGTGTGTGTGTGTGTGTTTGTGTGTGAGTGTGAGTGTGAAAGTGAACATGTGTGTTGGACGCTCCAATGCATTTACAAATACAAAAAGAATTGGATATGTGTGTAACTCAAGCTTAAGCGTACACACACACATATACATATCTACACGCACACACACATACACACACTTGCGCAGTACAATAGGCGTCTTCGTTGCCGAACATTAAAGGCAGCTAATCAACCGGCATCCCATCCCGAAGAAGAGGCAAGTGGCATTATGAGCTGTCTTCATCGTCGCCATCGTCACCGCCACCGCCACCGCCTCTGTCACTGCTACTGCCACTGCCAGTGATCTTCCTCTGCCCCAGACCCTCCCTAGCGGAAGCCAACGCAAGTGCTCGTTAGGGGACGCCGTCGCATCCATCAGAACGACATCGGCAGCTCAAGCGATCAGTTGAGCTCGTGACTGCAAGCGCGTCGGAACATTGCGACACGCGACCAACCGAGGGAGAATCTCAAATTCCAATTCAAATTCTTCAAATTTTGAATAGTCCCGATAATACGATAATTCGACGAGACGTAACGCTAATTCATAGCCTTCAATTTAATTGAAATCTCAGAAGTGAAGTGAAATCTCCGGCATGGATATGGATATGTGTATCATTGAACTGTTCCTATCGCTGCTACTGCTCTGCCATGTCGCAGACGCCAAGCTCGATTTCAATAACGATCTTGAGAACCAGAAATTCAAGAGCATTCCCACAATTGTGAAGACCTTCGAGAACCAGACCGTTCTGCTGCCCTGCTCTTTGGACAGTAAGCGCCCTTAACTAATCATAATTACAGGTTTTCCCCCAAGTGGATACTAAATATAAGTGGAGATCCCATTAAATTTTAAAAATAAATATATATAGATATATATAATATATATTATATTATATTAGATAAGCAACCTTAATGGGCCTTGAAAGTGCTCCTTTGTGATCCGCTCGATTAGCAATTGGAGACAACAATGACACATAAAAGAGTCTAGATTGATATTATAAAGTGACCGGAATGATGGTACAAAAGACACCCAAGGAAACGCATCAGCCATCACAATGGATTCTCCCTCCCTTCCCCCTTGGATGAAAGTCGTTAAATGGATTTCATTAATTGAATCTTCACTAAGATCTGTTTTTTCCTGCGGCTTTTCCTGAGGCATCTCATAGCTTAGAGACTTGCTCATAGCCAGAAGTGTTATTGACAGATGCGAAGCTTAGACTAAGGCAGACTTTGAAGTGGATTAGCAGTGAGTGTACTTAATGACAGATTAAATGGAAGTGAAGATGAGATGAGTGTCAAGTGATGACTCATTTCGAGTGACAAAAGTTTTGAATTGGAAACTTGGAGATTCACTTCATATAAGTGGAGTGTAGCTGGAAGAACTAATAGATACATTATTTAGGAAGGCTATGGGTGCTGGGAATCTGATGAGTCCATATCATCCCATATCTCATCCCTTTAATATTTAATCCTTTGAGTTCAAATCCGCAGGCTGCTCAAAATGTCCTTCGGTTTTTGTACTTCTGAAATTATTGTAATCCATCCATAAAAAAAAGGTCCTAAATTATAAAAAAAATATTTTCAAAGATTGAATTATGATCCGAGCCAGGAATAAATTGAATACATACCTAAATAATGGAAAGGACAGCTCATACATCTGAAAGAAAGATTAAAAAAAAAATAATCGTAAAATAATTAAAATTATAAAAACTTCAATTACGTAACTTCCCGCAGCTCCGTTCCGCTACGTGCGCTGGCATCGAGATGATGTATCGTTGGTGGACTCACGTCATCCGGAGATACTGCCGCCGGAGCGCGTTGTTCTCTGGGCAAATGGCAGTCTGCAGGTCGCCAATGTTCAGGCCGAAGACACGGGCGACTACTACTGTGAGATCATGTCGAGCTCCAACCATGCCGTCCAGGTGCATGCCATTGAGGTGCAATATGCGCCGACTGTAGCCATAGAGCCAAGTGGAGTTTTGGAACTGCCTATTGGCGCCACCTTTGAGGTAGTCTGCCAGGTCAAGGGTGTGCCACAGCCGGCGATCAGCTGGAAACTCAATGGGAACACCTTGAAGCAATTTAGCAACTCTGGCAATCGACAGGGCCACATCTTCGAGATCAAGTCCAGAAACATGGCCGGTTTGATTGAGTGTCTGGCATCCAATGGAGTGGGCGAGACGGCAGTGTCGGGCGTGTACCTCAATGTCCTCTGTACGTTAACAGCAGAAATCCCGATCAGATTTGTATATTGATTAAAATTCTTCCTCGAATCTTCTAGTTGCTCCAGAGGTCACCTTGCCGCAGTCTGTGGTGTACACCCGAGTGGGTGACCGGGCGCAGTTGGAATGCGTTGTGGAATCGGCACCATTGGCTACGCTGCAATGGTTCCATCACGGCGTGCCCGTCCAAATCGGATCCCAGATAAGTAGCCAGTCGATGGAAATGCGCGTTAGTCACACTTTGGACGGCTACGTAAGTCTTATCAAGCACACGCTCATCGTCCGTAAGGTACGGGAGTCGGACATGGGGCAATACGAGTGCCGCGCCAGCAACTCCATTGGTTTCAGGAGCGCCACAGTCGAGTTGACGGGTCGCCCCATGCCATGCATCTTCAAGATCAATCCAGGTACTCAGAGTTCCACCTCGCATGTGCTTGTCTGGCAGACAGAGAGCATGTTGCCCATCATGGACTTTAAGCTCAAGTTTCGACAGATCCCATCAGGTGAGTGGAGCTTCAGGTTCAAGTCAGAGTAACTACTAATCCATGCATTCTTGTAGCAAATATTTCAAAGCCGTTAAGAACCAACTGGACGGAGCTCACAATTCCTGCCCAGGTTACCATTGGTGAGTAGAAGTCATGCAGATTCTCCTATTCCTTAAATCTTTGATAGAATTCGGAATTGCGAATTAAAAAAAATGAATATATAAAGTTCAAGGCATTGTTTACCCTTTAAATATCTGAATTCTTGCAAGCCCGCAAAATTTATTTGAGTGTCTATCATAATTGGAAGTTTTCTCTTGGATCCCAGTGATTCATGTTCCTTAAGATCTTCTTACACGTAAATATTTACGCATTCCAAGTCTTTGCCTTCAACGTCGCAGTCTCAATTTTGGGCTCCAATAACAATCTCATAATTTCAGGTCCCATCTATATAACCTCCTATACCCTTCACGGCCTACAGCCAGCCAGTCTCTTTGAGGTCTCGGTGCTGGCGCGGAACAGCTTTGGCTGGAGCGATAACAGCAAGATTGTCAGGTTCGCCACAGGCGGAGAGGGTGAGTAGCATGGATAACAGATTAAATAGATAATAGATAATAAATAATATGTACATTTTGATCTCTCTTTCAGTTGAGCTCCCCAACTATTCGACGGAATCGGAAATACAATATGATGCCACGGAGGAGGTTTTCAAAAATGAAATACCGCAAGGACAAATGATATACACCGCAACCATGTACAATTCTGCAGCGATTTATAGATATAATGTCTTCTTTGTCATCACGATATTTATACAGATTTGGTTGACAATAAGAACATAGAGCACACCTGTAACTGAATTGCATCTTCCAAACATAAATATATGATAATAATTATTTAAGAAATAAAATTTCCTCCTAGAGAATTTAAGCCAAAACCTAAAATTGTTTAAATGCATTGAGAAACTGAGTTACATAATAAATGGTTATTACCTGACCAGAGACAACTTATATATATATATATATACATATATATATATATATATATATATACATATACATATACATATATACATATATGTATATATATATATATATATATATACATAAGTTGTCTCTGTCTATATATAAGTTGTCTCTGGCCGAAGTAGACGAAGTGATGTTTACAAATATCACACATTTTGTCCATCAAGAACAAATGCAGAAGCAGATCTTTGAAGATACATCCAATGCAAATAATAACTAAATTTAATTTATAATTTAATTTAATTTTTGCTAACATTTGCGAATATTATATTTTGTGAAAATAGTAAATAATATAATATATAATATAATATAATATAGTATATAAGTTGTCTCTGTCTATATATAAGTTGTCTCTGAAATTTATATAGTTATCACAGAGCACCAACTAGTTGGTGCTCTGTGATAGTTATGTTATTTAACATATTCTGTTATTTAAAAAACGTATTAAATGTTATGCTTATGTTATAAGTATATTTAGGTATTATTTACGTATATATTATATTTAGTTTTTTAATAAAAATTATTATTTTTATATTTTCATTTATTAATATATTATATATTATATATATATATTATATATTATATATATATATTATATTTAGTTTTTTAATAAAAATTATTATTTTTATATTTTCATTTATTTATTATATTATTATATTTATTTACTAATTCATTTCAAATATATATATTATATAAAAAAATAAATGGGCGATTTGGTAATGGCTTAAATTAGTTTTAAGTTTAAAATATAAATAAAAAATTAACAGTTGAGTTCAACAAACAAAGGTATTTATATATTTAAATTATTTCAATTCAATACAATATAAATATGAAAATTTAAATTCACATGCATTTCATTTATTTTTATTGTTTAAATATTATTGAGTAATTTCGGGCTTGGTCTATTTAATTGTATTATGAACACTTCGAATTCTATGAGGTGAATAAAAATGAGGTGAAAACAATAACGTATGCGTTTTCATAAGAAGAAAACAATTCAACGATAAGAATATCTTATTGAATTTGATAATGCTTAAGAGATCAACTAAGATACACAAATGCAGGAGGGTATTAAAAATGATGACTAATTAAAGGTGCGCAGAAATGTCAGAGTAATTGAATAAACAACAATATCATTTCATTTGTTAATCTTAATAATCAAAATATAACATAATTTATAAATATCATTTAACCATGACTAAGAATATAATTAAATAATTAAAACTATAAATATTGTGGGTTCTTTAAGCAAAGACAGAGATAAGCATTTAAAGGTATGAGTTCAATGTGCGTTAGAAATTTTAATCTTGTTTATTAATTTTGTAATTGTTTTCGTTCAAATCCATTACATATAAACCTTTTGCTCACTGTCTGAGTGAGTGAGCACGTGAGTGTCTAATATTTAATATTTATAAATTATTTACAAACTACTTAGCTCGCTTGAAATAACTTCTGGAGTGGAGTCATTAAGTAGTAAAATTATTCGACCAGAACTGCCACTTTATCAGCTCAATAAAAGAATAATAAAAACAATAATTGACAATTATTATTTATTCTTTATTTATTTGTAAGCCTAAAAAAATGAATTTGTAATCAATTTAGAAGCAATTTTATTTACTTGCTTCTAAATATATTTATTTTTTCAATGGAAGCTTAACTACACAGCCTGCGTTATCGTAATTCCCACGCCTAATGGTATGCTACGTTTTTGGGCAGTGACTTTTTCGCCCACGATATGTTATTCGATTTTGTTTACTATGGTGAAAAAGGCCAACCTGAAAGCAGAGACAGTTAATCACAAATATTATATAATTATAATTATTATAATAAGTTGTTTCTGCTGTAAGCATGGAATGCAAAAACAATTGCAACGTAACACCTATAATATAACAAAGCATTACAGCTAATAAATCAATGCACTTTAATGATCGTAAGAACAATTTAAAAAATTTAATTTTTAAAATATAAAAATAAAAATCTTTATAATCTTAAAAAAACAAATATTATTCACAATGTGCTTAGAAAATTATTCACAATATGCTAATCATCTCATATCTAACAGAATAAAATACTTTTTTTTTATTTATTTTTATTTCCCGAGGGAGTGGTGAATATGGATTTTATTTTATTTAATATATTTCCCGCCGAATGAATTTGTTTTTACTTAAGGTTTTAGTTTATTAACGTTTCAGTTACACTTCCCAAGAGTTACAATTTTAAAAACAGTATCAACTGTCATTTATTTTGAGATTCTTTAACAATACAAAATAATTGATTTGATTAAAATAAATATATGTGTTTTTAACATCAACCGTCAGTATGTATGAACATCCGCCCACACATATGAGGCGTGAAGTAACGGTAATTGCGTTTTCAAATTTCAGTGCGTGTATCTCTAGGCATCTTGGATACCATAAGGTAAGTTATTAAATACATTTGGGGCTGTCCATGTTTGCGTTATGTCAGACTCAATTTAGTTGGAAACATAGATCTCGAACTCTTTGTAGGCCAGCTCCTCGCCACCGTAGGGGATGTAGCAGCAGCCGTGGGATGGCTGCACCTTACCGACAGTCACGGTGCCGTCGTGTGTGGCACGTCCAATGAAGAGCGGTTCACCTTCGGACGTCTCGCCGGCGGGAACAGCATTTGGTGGAATGTTACCAGAGTCCACGGGCAGCCAGTGACCGCCGGCGCCGCAGAAAACTTCGTACTCGTTGTGGCCATGTTCACCACCGCCCCATGCAATGTAAGCTACACCGTGGGATGGATGCAGCTTACCAGGAATGAGATCACCCTCATGCTGAGCGCGAGCGATGTACAGTTGCTCGCTGCTATCGAAACCACCTTGCATGGCATTTGGTGGAACTTCACCATTGGCAGCGGCAACCCAGAAACCTGGACCACTTCCAGTGGGAGCAGAGAAGCCCATAACAGGAGCCGAAGGTGCAACTTCTGTAAAATGAATTCCATTTTTAAATATTCCTTCAATATTTATATATTTATATATTTACCATCAATTAGCCACGTGGCGCTGGCTCCCCAGCCCGTGCAGATGCCAACAAAGTTGACAGGGAACAGGCTTCCGGCGTCGTAGGACATGAATGCGGCGGCATCACCTTCGCGTCCAACTGTAATCACGCTGTCATACCAACGCACCCAGAAGCCACGGAACTCGCCGGCATTGAGGATGTCTGGTGTTGGGATCTCAACAACATCTGGCTTCTGTCCATCCTTGCGGATGACAGACTTGGTGTTTCCCCATCCACCCAGGAAAATCTCAAACATTGGCGCACCTTCATGGTTCACATTTGTAAGTGCAATGTGAGCGTCATTCGCGGAGCGTATCTTAAAAGTGAAGACTTGACCGCTGGCCGGGAGGAACTGGTACTCCAACTTGTCAGGTGTGTTGATTTCTACCAAAGAAAAGATGAGATTATTTTTAATCAAATGGAAAAATATTTTTCTTACAATATATGAAAATTGTATCAAAGGCCTAGGTGATTATTTGTGAAACAAGACATTATGTTTAACATCTTTTATTTAGTCATAATATTAAAAATAAACAAACACATAACACGAAACTTTTCGAATGTTCAACATATTTTTGTTTACAGGCGACGCATTTGTCTCGCATGATGTCATGCGCTTGGGGAGAGTGCGCGCTTGTTAGACCCCAGCGATTATTCAGCTTTAAACCTAGCTTGATATTGTGTCGATTTCTTCTACAACCCATACCAAGGCAGAGGCACGTATATATGTCACACACACACAGGCGAGAACATGCAAAATACAAAACATTTAGCGGTCTCTCAGCAGCTGCTACATGTATGTACATAAGACCCTGTGCATCTGTGTATAATCAAAAGCTGTCGGCATTCGTAGGGGGAATGTACAACAAGTCTATAGAAGTTTTTGTTGATGTATCTGTTTGTGGTATGAAAATATGTTTGCTCGAATTTCACAGCATTCTATTCTGGAGAATGACATCATCTTGCAGTGCACCTCGAGGTCAAGCGTCAGACAAGTTCGCATTATATATTGATTATTGTCAAAGTTCAAGGAGGAGATAGCCGTAAGTACATCATTTTCTTTACCTAACCTTTTTGTGACTCCAACCGATGATGACTCAGCAGTCCTTGGCGAGTTGCATTTCTTAAAATTAGATAATTTATTCAACAGCTATAAAATATTTACCCAACGTCGTATATAGAAACAAACTCGTATATTGCAAATTAGCAAATTATAAATTATAACGGGATCTGCTCACATGACTGTGAAATTCGTATGGAAATATAGAGGGAGTTGAATTTATTTTTACAGGTGCAATAAATAGAAAGTTATTTTTTCATTTTCTATATGTTGTTTGTGAAATTTGTTCTGTTTTACTTCAAAGCAGCCGATATCTGCTTACATTATGATTCCTATATATTTAGGCATATTGAAATAACTGTATAAAGTGTATAGGATTGTAAAAAACTGTCCCTAATAGCCTAATTTGATTTTTGGATGCGAGCCAAAGAACACATTGAACATAATATAAAAATGTTGAACAATCAATATCAGACCACAAGATTTTCCTCATCAAATTAAAATTGTATGGCACTTTTCTCTTTGAATTATCCATTTGATTTACTTATACATCGAATCAAAACAACAAAATTACTAAAAGCTAAAACTCACCAATTGGCATGGCTGCTGCTTGACGTTGTTTACTTGCTGAGATTCTAATTCAAACTGAATACAAGCGAGCTTCTTTAACGGCGAAGTAAACACCTGCTTATGCAGAGAGACGCAGTCACGAGAAAAAGCTTTTGAGAGCAGTCATGCGAGCTTTTCGTGTGTTGTGGGCGACGCCGACAATACAAATTTGTGTGTTGAGTCGCGAATTGGGTGGATCGTCGTCTAACGATGGTGGGTTAGACTGTACCGGCTTCAAGACACACTTGTAAGCTACACAAACAAACAAGTTGACTTATCTTAACGGTAAAAGCTTTCGTTTTGCCTTTTACTCTTGCATTGAATGAGGGCTGTGCAACAAAGCGAAAAAGTAACGAAATATGTTATTCATTTATATATTTATCAGATTTTGGCTTCGTTTGTTTTAAATATGTTAAATTTTTAAAAATGCTATTAAGTAATATATGATTATTATGGGTACTCTATACTGTCAACTAATTTAAAAATAATTAGCAGCTATTTATATAAATACAAAATTATATATTTATTTGATAACCTCTAGAAATTGAGTTATTGCAATTTTTGTAAGGGTATTTGTGTTTTTGTATGTTAACGGAAAGTTTTTAGAGCTTTCAGTAAACTCAACGAAAAGCTATTTCTTGTTTATAATTCGCAGTGTTGTCTCTTTTCAATTCTATATACAAGTTTTTATGTCGTCATATATCTAATTTATATCATTTGTCATCGCTGAAATAGTTTTGCTGAACTTAATTCTAACAAACTAATGGATAACGTCATATAAATAACAAGATTGTCAATTGTCAAGAAATACTCTTTCTTGAACAGATATAATGTCCTTTTTGGCTTGTGTCAGGTGTTATATTATATATTTTATTTTTATTATAATGTCAGTTGGTTTTCAAGTTAGTCTTTTTACCGTATAAAATTCACTCTCTTATTATGAAAATATATAATACATTCATATAATATTGATTTAAATATATCCCAGGTTAATATTTTATATTCTTATGTAATTTAAATATACTTGTTGTTTGTATCCAATAAAAAAATTATGTCTATAATGTCTTAATCATATTATTATTACTGAATTAATAATTATTTTTTTTTAACAAGTTTATTTTTATTTATGTATTTTTTTGAAATTTCCACCTGAGAACAAATTTTAAATTGGTGTTTATAAAAACTATGTTTTTTACATCTCGTGCCGTGCCCTAGAATATATAAATTTTTAATGAAGCATACTTTCCGGCAAATGTTAAAATACCATTGATCGTTTTTTTTTGTTTAATAATGCATAAATTGTAGCTTTTAAACTAAGCTTAACAAGTATTTAAATTTACAATAAAATTAAACTTACAACTTTTTAATAAGTTGTTACAAATTAAAATTTAAATTAGAAGGTACAAAAAAATCAATCATGGTGTCTCCGTTGCCGGATTCTGGTTGGTGTATTGGTTATGACGCACGTTGTAGTTGAGCTTCCCCCAACTTATACCCTGTCTTAACGTATCATCAGTTTATCTCTATTATCTTGATTATAACAAATAAGAATTTAAATCGTTTATTTACAGTTCAGACGACGAGCCCCCTTATGTCAACTGCACTTATATTGCACACACAGCCAAGAACAAGGCAATTAGTGCAGGAATCCGAAAGTAAACAAGTAAATTAAATTTTATTAAAGCTTTAACTAGGGTGCCTATTGAAGTAAATAGGCATATGATATCTATTTTTAAAAATAAATATATTGAACTTGTCAATTTTATATTCATATCGTTTTCTAGTATATCGCATTTTATGGGCATTTATTTTTTTATTTCAATTTATTCAAATGATATTCAATTAATTCTTGTTCAGTTAAAATTAATGAATTCTGTTTTATTCAAGAAAGACTATAGAGGAAAATATTTAGTAAAATTAAACTTAATGATTAATAAAACAAAAAAAAATCTTTTTTTAACACGATTCAATTAAGATTTCCGCCATAAATTTGCGCATTGTACTCAATCTGAGTGTCTGCTCCATGCGACCGATCCCAATTGACGTTAATTCAGTTCTCTGCACAGACGGAGCCACAAACCTATTCACAGTCTAATGTATTTTTCTTGTAATAAATTTAAATGAAATTACTCAACGTTTTTAATGTGATCAGTAGTAGGAAAATATGTAGTAACTACAATTCTCTTATTTTTATTAAACTCATAAACTCCATAAATAACTAAAACAACATCAATAAAAGAGAAAAAGAAGAGTAAAGAATGAATTCTGATGATTTATGATATACCTCTGTGTAATCCACTTCTTTGTGTGTGTGTGTGTGTGCTTTTATTTCATACATACACATATACTGTATGCAGTTGTAGTTAAGCGCATACATACATAGGTCTGAGACGAGCCCCCAAATTATCTGCGTATCTAGTGTACATGCTTTGCTTATGGATGTGTTGGTGTAGAGTAAAACCTGTTTTTTACTAAATTGTTGTTTGTATTCAATAAATAAAAATGCTCACAAGCAGTTTTACTCTGTAGTGATTTATTTGTTTTTTGAACTTTGAATTTTTCCGTTCTTCAATATTGACGTTTATTTAACAATGAATTTTTATCAAAGTTCAAGTCCAAAGACTATTGGATATAACTGTACTACATAAACGCTATTAAAATAAAATATTTTTCACTATTATAGCTGACAAATTTTGTCTAATTGCCAAAAATCAAAACAAAAAGTTTTGGAACCGGTTCGCTCTAAAAGTGCGTGAATATGTATGGGAATATTTACCGAACTACCAGCAGCAACAGTTGGCAAGGTCACCTTGAAATCGAGCCAACCAAAATGTGTACGTTCCACTGGTTAACACCTTTGTGTATATTCACGTGCCTATATATACATACACACATACTTTATATACAACCTGTGAACTGGTGTGTTTTGTCATATATCTAAGTGAATTGTTTGTAAAATGTAGTCAACATTTATCGTCAACATGCCTAAATTCAAGAGCTGCTGCAAATTGCATCAGAAGCAGCAGCAAAAGAGAACAAAAATAAAGTGTTTGAGATATAACGACCATTTGCGATATGCAGAACTTGGTCGCGTGTGCAGCGTCACGCAATAGCTTGCTCTCAAAATTATTGAAAGTAGAGAGAGAGAGAGCACATATTAATGTACCGGCTAATATCAAACGTCAATATGACCGGTGTAAGCATTTTGTAGTAGTATATTGTTAAAGAGCATTGATACAATTGTATCAATGGTCTTTGGTATATTGTGACTTTAACAGCAAAACTTTTATCAAAAGCAACCATCGTTCGCTTTTTGGTCGCTCTTTCCTTTCTCTCTCTCTCTCTCTATCGCTCTCTTGTCTTCGATAACAGCTGGCGGTCTCGCAGCTTAGATAAATAACAATACAAACACATATACATATGTGTAGAGACATGAACACATGCGCACACAAACATGTTGTACGCAAGAGCTACTAAAATATGAGAGTAGCAAACTATTTATTTACATGGGGGGACTTTGCGATCGTTATTGCAGTCTGTTTTGCAGCGTTTCGTTCGCAGGTCGTACGCGCTTGTCTTTCAAAGTTAAGCAAGAAAAAAATATTACCCTTTAGTGATAAAACATAGAGTGTGAAACAAATACAATTTTTTAAACTCACAATACTCAACTTTTATAAAATTGAGACAATATCTGTCTATTTGATTAAAAAAACAATACAAAACCAATCGGAAATTGTATAATTTTACGCTATCGTACGCCGCGTGGCGTTTTGTTTTACTAACCTACGATAAAAGCCAAACTACTTACATTTCAATTGGACTAAAACTAATTTAAAAAAAAAACAAAATGAATAACAATAGGTAAGTTTTCTGGAAATAAACTTCAATAAATTTCGCATAAATTCTGCAAGTTGCATAATTTACGATTTGCTTAAACTTAACGAACAAATAAACAAGTCGTCTGCTTTCACTTTCAACCCCTAAAAGCTTTACAAGAAACTATAGCAAACGTATGCATGTAAATAATTTTGCTACACGCACACATATATACACATGCATATATATATTTACGCTTGAGTTATAAATACCCGTTGTATTTTTTGTCGTTGTTTATTCTCGTTTTTGTCAATGTTTGCCATTTTCTATGGTGGCCAAATGTTTATCTCGTATTCTGCTTACGCATTTGCGCCACAGCATGAATTGGCGTCTCTTTTGCTTTGTAATCATAATCGTAATCTTTGTTTATCTCCATTCCTCTTCGTTGAAATAGATAAAAAAAAATGTGAAATAACTTGGTAGTACTCAAAGTATGCATTGTAGGGGAAATTCTTTTTATTGTTTTGAAAAAACAAAATATGTATATAGATTATGTTTATGTTCATTTATCTTCTGTAATTCTATATTATTTACTTGTAAACAAACTGAGTGTGCGCAGCCACACGTGCGCAACAAATTATTAATTCTTCGTATATTTTTCGCAGTTTAATTTTATTGTTATTTTATAAAAAGTCTTATTCGAGGTGCATCACATATTTTGTCGTGACTAAATACAACGTAAAAAAACGTTTACCTACAGATATGTGTTTTTATTTGTTGTATCAACCTTAACGACATTTCAATGATTTGTAAGTGTGTAGAATAATTAATTTTTATGCCGTTAAACACGTGTTGCATTTTGAGATCTGTTGCAAACGACCTTGGCAAATGAATTCCATTTGGTGGGGTAACCTTTAAAATATATTGGTTTATTCGAATGATAGGAAAATGAGGGAAATGGGAAGTATCTCATTACGTATATTATTCGTACTATTTTTGATTTTTAAAGAAATTTATTAATCAATAAATTAAACTCCTTTTTGACAGACATTTCATTTCCATCGATAATGAAAGGGATCTTTTTCTCTTGGGTACGAATATTTGTTTAATTTATTATAGCATATTATTATATTATTGTTTGATAGTCGTGCCAATGAACTTCCTAAACATTAGCCAAGATTTAGCTGTTTAATTGCCAGCAAATCGCTGAGCTAATAAAATCTGTTTATTGTGGCATCGGAAGCTGTGGCCAGGTGTCTCTCTGAAGGTTCGATCACATCTGTTCCGTTTTCAACTTTGTCTTTTTATAATCTTTTTTATTTTTATCAATTTAATTTGTATTCTGAGAATCTCATGACATTTTTAGCACTAAAGTATTGCTAAATGAAAATTTATTCACTTGTCTCTCATGTTAAACAATGCAACTAATCGAAAGCTCAACCAAAGTGCAAAGTTATAACTTGTCTTGATTAAATATCAAATACGAGTATTTTATATATTAGATTGGTTTTAGTAAACGCTTTTGTATAATCATTTAATGACTCATTTGGGACAGTGACAATACTTCCACGACACCTGTTCTTCTATGAACATAAACGAGCCCCCTTCAATACAATCACCTTTATCTTATCTCTCTAGAGATTTTGAAGACCAAGATAAGCGGCCAGTTGCAACGTCATCGCATTAAATATGAACTTCGAACGCAACCGTAAACTTTCTGTTGCATATGCAAAATGTCATAAATCGTTGCATACTTTTCAGCTGCTTTTTTTTTATTAAATAAGCGCGCTTCAAAAGCTGCCTGGTATGAAGTGTAATGATGGGTTGTTAATTGAAACGGACGTGCCGTGAATTTTAATGTGATATAAATTTAATTTTAAAAAATCCCTTTAAATTCAAAATAAATATATATTAAAATAAAATCCCCAGTCTTACTTTAGTTTTGCTTTGAGATTTATGTTTGTACATTTTTACTGAGAATATAATCAGTTGTTATTAAATCTGATTTATAGATAAATTTGGATTTTTTATGCATATTTTAAAAATTGGTGTACGTGCACATTGGGCATTAGAGAATTTGTGCTCCGAGAGACACTAAAGATACTTTACCCCCACAACCATGAAAACAAATAAATTTCAATAATTGAGCCGCTAACAAAATAATTTAACAATAAATTGAAACACCTCAAATTTTCACACTTTGCACTTCAATTTAATAAGAATTGATTTGTATTTGCGGACTGTGATTCCAAATCCTCTGACGTCTACCCAATGAAATACCAAAATCAACTAATGGAACGCTATGCAAATAACTGATTAAGTGGAAGTAGATACAAGTTTTCACGATATTCAACAGGTGTTCCCTGAATCCAGTGGTCACGATCAGCTCTCACGGCAACTTGGACGACTTTCAGCCAGTCAGTCGACGGTCCGGGAGTTGCTCTACGTTTGCCCAATCACTCGCTGGGCATCCGCTTCGTATACGTAATATTTACACGCTGTCTCTGGGGCCCATTAAGAGTTTGCTAGTCGATCA
This sequence comes from Zaprionus lineosus, assembly GCA_035044505.1. NCBI lineage: Eukaryota > Metazoa > Arthropoda > Insecta > Diptera > Drosophilidae > Zaprionus > Zaprionus lineosus. The sequence goes on along the minus strand of JAWNNX010000674.1, from coordinate 103,434 downwards.
GCTGGCAGCTAATTCCAAGCGGCGATTAAATGACGATTAACAAATAACAACAAAAGCTGCCAACGATCCGCTTTGCATATGTAAAACAAACCGAGCGCCTTTTGTTATCAGTGAGCGTTTTTTTTTTGTTTTTTTTTATTAAATTTTTAATTCAGTTTGTTGTCTTTGCCGTCGATCATCTCGTCGGGAGTGTCGCTTTGTAAATGCGTTTGATCGCGAGACTCTTTCGATGTGCCCATCCACAACATCCTGTTTACAGAAGATTTGTTGGGATTGGAGCGAGGAGCTGGAAGAGATACATTCGTGAAAATTCCAGTTACAGGTGAGTCCCAGATTTCGGGGGGTTGTTGATTTCATAATCTAATCGCTGGCAATGCAATAAAAGTAAGAGCCATGAATTAAGAGCATGCACTCGGGGATAGATAAAGTCCACTGATTCTGGCTGATAAAGGTGTTGAGCTGGTCATCCGGCTATATGGAGTATCACATGATCCTAAATCAAGTACTAAGATTTGACACTTCCAATTGTTTTTTGCGAATTAATTAATCTATGCCGTAAATCATTTATAGAGCCCAATTTACGAAATTTACTGCCTTTCGTTGGTAAAATTCCTACCCTGAATGTCATCAACGTTTAATTAACATTCCTTTTTGTTGTTTTTTTTTTTTATTTTGTTTTGTTTGTCCGTAAATCCATTGATTATGCGATTAACAACTCAATTTTAATTGTACTCGGAACTAAGTTTAATTGGCGCACTGGCGGTGGCTCCAGTTTCTATATAGATACACGATTTTTTGTATATATGTATATATAGAAGATAACAGTACAAAGTAAAGTCTTTGCCCGGAACCAGAATGTACTCATCTGGTCGGAACTAAAATCCGGAACCGGAGGCTAAGTTATCACAAATTTTATTCAAATTCAACTTCTCAGTGTCTGTGGCAAGACAGTCCAACGGTTGGCGTCAAACGCGCCACAACGCGACGACGGCGCGAGTTTTGATTAAAAAGAAAACTTATAAATCGGCAGACATTGGAATACGATTATATATATATATATATATACATATATATAATTATACACGACGTTTATCTGTAAAAATTGACGAAGAGAAAATCGCTTTAAGTGCATGAAAAATAATCAAAACCGCAAAACATTTTATATATATATATATTTATGTATATATATATATATATATTCATGCCCGTATCAGTTATAAAAAAATAAAAAAAAAATGCTAATTTAATAATTGCAATTAACATAAAACTCACAGCAACCGAAGTCAAACAAAGCCCCCAACTAAAACTCAAAACAATTACATTGTAATTTTCCAAGTGTTGTTGGCATTTTTTTTTCGTCGTCGTTGTTTTTACTGTTAATTTCGTATACAATAGTTTATTTCACACTCCCAGACCCCTGCCCCGCCCCCACCATCCGTCATAATTTGCTCGTGTGTTTTGTCTCGTGTCAAGAGAAATACATAAAAAAAAATAAAAATAAAAGCGAACTTTAAATATTTACAGTATTTTTTGAGTTTTTTAGATTAATTTTGAAACCTGTTCATTGCTATCTCTTGGGGCTAGGGCTTGGGGGACTGGGCTGGGGGGTTTATTGATCTTGTTTTAGAGGAAATACCGCCCAAAAGTTTATTTAATCGCTGTTAATTACATGCGGGTCAAGGACCCGCTGCCAATTTTCTTTCATGTTCATGGAAACTTCTTCATAGACGCAAAAAAAAGGCTGATAATCGACTTGCCACACCCCTAAAATTGAATAGTCTGGCAGCACTGCATAGATTGTCAACTAACGGAAAACTTTCAACTGTTCAACTTTTTTTTTTCCGATTGCCATCTGCATTTTGAAGATCTTTGAGATAAGATAATCGACTGGCAACTTTTTGACGCTTTGTTTACACTCAAATCTCTTATCAGTATTTTTACTGTTGTTGTTGTTGCTTTGTTGTTCGCCCTGAACTTGTGATTTAGTGTCTGAGAAAGTGGCTCATGCAGGTGCTTGTCTCATTTCGATTTGTATTTAAAGGAGTGCATTTTTTTTTTATTTATTGTGCTCTTCACTTGGGGTAATCAAATGTTTTGTTTTTTTTTTTTAAGTGTAATTTAAAGTGTCTCTTGTTTATAAAAATCATAGCAAGTGATTCCCTTGGAAATTGAGAGTCAGTTGTTGCATCAGATAACATCCTGTGGTGGGGATTAAGTCAAGTCCTCTTCCACTTAACCAAGTCGATCAATGCTTCAGCTCTTACATAGGCCTATCTATGACATCTAAGAGATTAACTCCAATGCCACAAGAAGTTCCGATAAGCGCTTATCGCCCGGGTAGACCACAAATATTACCGTTATTATCCATTTGCTAAGCAATCGAAAAATCGAAATGAAAAGCGAAAACATCTTGTAATTATTGGCAAGGTCTTTGCTCAATGTCAAAGGTGGAAAACGGCGCGAATGAACCAGTTCAAGGCAAGCTCAAGGATTCAAAGTTCAAATTATGAAAAAGAACCGAAGCTGACCTTAAGTTGATGTCACTTTCCAATTCGGAGAACCAGTAGCTGAACTATATGCATTTAAGTAGTTCAAGGTTCATAAGATTCATTAGTTTAATTAAAATTTACAATTCTAAATATAGAACTAGTTCAAAGTCTTTGAAACTCTAAATTTTAATTGTAACTAGAAGGACTCTTGGTGAAACATGCGAAGTTCGCTTCTCTTTGGACTTGCTTTTGACTTTGATATTATGCTTATATCTGTGTACATATACACATGCATATACATGCATATACATATACATATATATATAATATATATTCCTATTCATATTCATATATGTTTATATTCTCTGTTGCTTTACCCACATATCGAAATCGTATTATAAATGATTGACAAACGTTTAGTTGTCGGAATTATGTTTTTTGCAGCTATTAGAGAAATCGTTTTGGCCATTTTGTTTTTTATGTTAATATGTTTTCAATTAGTCAAATGGTTTAAGACAAAACTAATTAAGTCGTTCGACCATTAAAAACATTATTCAGATTATAATAAACAGTGTCCTTGAATGTTAATCTTTAGCGCGAACGTTTCGCATTATTTATCGGGCCTGTAATTAATTAAAACGCGAAGTTTGGACCATTTTCAGAACGGGTTTTTTTAAACAAAAAAAAAAACAAAAAAAAAAATACCCTAAACAATTTTTGAAAAATATTTGACTATTGTTTTAATTTAAAATATGAATAATAAATTCCTAAAGCAATAATTTTTTTTTAGGAAGTTTGCAGAAAACTTAAAATTTTGCAAAGTTTAATATTTTTTAGCCGTCTTTAGCTCGGATTTAATTAATCAAACATTAACTCCTAGTCTATTTTTAATATCTTATGATATTTATAAATAATTATATAATATATATATAAATTTTGAGACCAGCATTACTCATTAACCTTAAGTAATGAGAATCGAACCCGTCGAATGTCAGGAATAGTGCGACCTTTACTTTCGTTGAGTTAATACTAAGTTTCATAATTAGGCGATTGATTGGATGTGCGATAAAAATATTTATAGAGTTTGCGACTTATCCGGAACCCAAACCGGAATTATTGTATCAAGTATTTTGTATAATGGTCCGGAATCGGAAACATTATTAAGAATCACGGCTTGTATTAAAGCGTACTTCAAATTTTCCAATCACGTACCAACTGCCTCATTATTGAAAAGTCCATTAAACTCGCTTTAAAAATAAAAACAAAAAATATTAAAAAATAAAAATAAAAAAATGTAATAACAATAATAACAATAATAACAATAATATAATAATACAGTCAAAACAATACGAATGACCTTAGTTTTGGGCGTATCATATCTAGGGAAGAGTCATATCAGATGGAGAAACCTTCCCCAAGCCCCATAACCATAAATCTATCTTATCTGTAGATGATATGATTTTGCTTATGATAGGAGTTTTAGATAAGGTCACCAAGATCCGAACTGCATAAGAACTATATCTTGTCTTTGAATTATAGAGCTATGTCTGGTTAGAAGATAGTCATCGGTATATGGGACACATCACGATGATAACTGTGATCGTTACCTTGTAATTATATCACGAACTGTGACTCTGACGTGTAGCCATTCGACGTTTCGGAATACATTAAACTTTCAGTTAACAATCAATGAAAGACAATGATTATAGTTCCCTCTCTTTCACTCTTTCCTTCACTCTCTCCCTCTCTCTCTCTCTTTTTCTCCCGTTGACTAATTGCACAACTGTTAAATTTTTCTTTAGGTTCATTTAGCAGATAAATAGAACGCCTTTTGTTGGCAGAAGTCACAACAATAGGAGATTTCCCCCCCCCCCCCCTTTAGAAGTTGTGGGGGGCAGGGTCTTTGGGTTATATCACCGCTTGTAGTGGGGGATAGGAACTTGAAATTTCGTACGGCATTTCAAATTCTAAGTTCAAACAATACATCAAAAGCAACGAAATGAGAGTAAATACATTGTATAACAGAGACATTTGTTAATTCATATACTAAGTGCGTTTAAGTGAATACTAACTAAACGCGATAAATCACTAAAACTACGGCAAGAGACCCGTCACATGCAATGCGACACGCGCCAATTTGTGATGAATTTTCCGGTCAATGATCAGATCTCGAAATGATGTTAACATCTGGACAGAGCAGTAACCCAGAAAGATATATTATATATGTATATTATTATATTATTATTCCCTCTTTCTATATATATACACGATCTTATGACGTAGTTTGTTTTATTTTTGATTCATGGGATAAAAACGGATGGTACATTTAACAAATCAGTTCAATTGAGTCTTGTTATGGTCGGACGTACCCCCAAAATGAGTACCCCTCCCCCAATCTGAAGGTGCTACGACGCAGTTTCGGATCAGTATTATAAATCGCAGGGCGCGCAGATTTTTAACTATAGATTAAAGACTTATAAAACCTTCTGCGTAGTTCGCCATATCGTATAGGCTTTTCATAGGGCATTCGAGATATAAATAAATAAACCAGATCTGAAAATCAATAAACTCGAAGTGAATACCTAGTACTTGAGGTATAATATAAATATTATTGACCCATTATTTTACCGAGGGATTCCCAGGTATTTTCTCTATTAAAATATGACTGGCATTAATGGCAAATAAATAAAAGATAAACAGTGAACTATCTAGTTATATACACATATATATAGATATATATTTTATTTCTTAGATCTTAAATTTAAATTAAAAAATAGAGCTTTACCAGGTCTTATTTTACATATGAAGTATGCCCAAATTCCCGGCTCGTAAGCTCCACTTGAAGTTAAAGTCTTTTTTGTGCATATCACGAGCTGCCATATCAAACGTACACATATGCAGATGGGCTCTACATACGTGTATGTAGCCTGGAAGTCCACACTTACAATACAGTGAAGCCTTTAGGACAAGACTTGCAAGCCTTTCACTAAATTTGGTGCTAATAATCACAGCTATAAAATGATGATAAAAATAAACATAAAATAAGTAGAATTTAATTTCTTGGCAGTTCTTAATTAGAAGAAACGTGTGCGCCTTTATTAAGCTTCGCTGTACTGGCAGTATCAGTGGATGGAACGCCCATAATATCTGTGAATGCAAATGCGACTGCGTACAACCCAATTGATATGATTTTACACTAAGTTATTGCACGTTGTTTCCCACTATTTAGCATATGCAGTTGAATTGGGGAAAATGCCCTACATTAATTATCTAATCGCGGATGTATACATAAGTATTAAAACATATACATATGCATACATATTTACAAGCGAATAAAACTGTTAACGATCACAGGTGTTGGGCATTATAAATATTATCTGCGAAGTCTAAAATTCCAAAAAGAGATAAACACTCAGAGTGAAAAATTGCAATTAAAAACAAAAAAAAAAAAAACAATGAAAGAGTGAGAAAGACAATAGGTAACGGAAAAATTAAAATACCGTTCATTTTACATACTCTTATATGTTGGGGCTCAGCCGCAATTGCTACTCAGACGTTTTAAAAATAGAACACCTCTGCCCACGCTCTCCTCGCAAGCCCCGTCACACTTCTATCTAAGCTCATACACTTTAATCGGACTTATACTGGTGGCCGTTGTCGTACTCGTGCTCGTGTTTAGGCTTGAACTCGTAGGCGCACTCGTATTTGTGTCGTGTGCCGATCTTGTTGTTGCTTTGATCTTGTTCGGGACTGTGCAGTGTTGTTGTAGTCGTCGGCGCAGCCATCGTTCCCGCTGCCATTGTTGTTCGGCGATATATTTTATAAAATGGAAACGGCCGAAACAGTTAGAAGTATTCTTGCGCTGACAGGGCGCTGGCTGTGTTTGTGTCTGTTAGCGGAAAGTGCAGCTGAGAGCTGCACAGTTCCTAAAAGGGACATTTTTTAATACAAATACAAATAAAAAAATATTTACAATCCTTAACTCCAAAAGCGAACAGTGCGGTGCAATATTTAACTTATTTTTTATGACATAATTCTTTCAAATAGCAAAAAAAGCACTCAGTGTGATAATTTCGGTACTTACATACAGATAAAATACATATACTATATATATCTATATATATATGTATATATTTGTATAATCGTGTATTCGTTAGTGATCAAGTGAGCGGCTCTATCTATTTAAATAACTTAAAAAACAAAGAAAACAACGAAAGTTCCTTCTCCTTTGATTTAAAAACCAACAACAAACATGTTCAAAGCGTTCGCTCTGGCGATCCTTTGCTGCTGTGCAGCAGCCGGGGCAAAGTCTGTGTTCGATTACAGCACCGATAACGATAATTCGATTGTTCAGAATTTGGAAACCTATGACTTTTCATCCTGGTAAGTTTTAAGAACACGTTTCAATTACTTGGGATTATCCCAACTGTGTCTGTAGGTGTGTATGTGTGTGTGTGTGTGTGTGCCTTGATGCGCGGCTTTAATTGAATTTGATACAGTATAAATTAATTAACTGGTTTACTTTCCTCGATAAACCGGTCTTCAATTGTTTGAATCGAAAATTATTTATTCTTGCACTTTTTAATTGAAAATAATATATCGGCTTATTGAATTCAAAGATTTGTTCGATTATTAGACTTGAACCTAAACATGCAGGCTGTAATCCTTATAAGCATGACTCCGATTAACATCTAGTCGTGCACTTGCTAAAATGTGGCCAAGTCACTGGTTCCCACTAGTTTCGATTAGGGCTTAGCTCGTGCTGACTTAATCAGATCCTATCAGGCAGGTGTTCACTCGACTCGAACCAAAGCAGTCCAAACGGAAAGTTATATTGCGAGTTTAATTGAAAAAATTATTATTCGCACTAATTAATGACGTCAACATTTACTGCCATTAAGATTATTAACAAATGAGATTCTCTATATTAAATTTTATTCCAAAAGCCGCTTTGTTGTTTTTACTTTCACTGCCGTTAAAATCATTTGCATTTTTATAAAAATAAAAAAATAAATAAATAAAATAAAACAATATAATTTTTTTTATATAATAATAAATATTTTTAGTAGCTTCAAAATGTGTTCAATTTAAATTTAATAAAATCTCAGGTGCTAAAACTTTTTTAATTTTAATTAAATTTAATTTTTAAAATTAGTTGTTTTTATTTATATTTGTATATTTATTTAAAAAACATTCCAATAACTTAAAATATATTTTTTAAATATTTTCTTTCAGCCAAATCTATTGCACGGGTCCCCTGCTGCACACTGTGCAAATGGCGAAACTGTTTCCTGATTCCAAGACTTTTGTGGACATGAAGCTAAAAGTAGCGCCAGAGAAAACTCTGGAGGACTTTAAGGAATTCATGGCCGCCAAGAACGATACCCCAACAAGAGATGAAGTCGCCGAGTTTGTCGAAGTAAGTCAAATACAGCTATAATCCCAAAGGATTTGACTTAATGACAAACTTTCCTTTTTTCAACAGACTCACTTCGGCGAGAAGGGCACAGAGCTGGAAGTGTGGGCACCCACGGATTGGGTGGAGCACCCAGGCTTCCTGGATGTTGTTCGTGATCCTGATCTAAAGCAATGGGGCGTCGAACTGAATAACATTTGGAAGGATCTGGGCCGCAAAATGAAAGATGAAGTGCACAAGAATCCCGAATACTTCTCTATCATACCCGTGCCCAATCCCGTCATCATTCCAGGTGGTCGCTTCATTGAGTTCTATTACTGGGACTCCTACTGGATCATCCGTGGTCTCTTGCACAGCGAGATGAGGGATACTGCCCGTGGCATGATTGAGAACTTCCTGTCGATTGTGCAGCGCATAGGATTCATTCCCAATGGTGGCCGCGTCTACTACTCGGGTCGCTCGCAGCCTCCACTACTTACGGGAATGGTGAAGTCCTATGTTGATTTTACCAAGGACGATCGCTTTGCCATCAATGCATTGGATATTCTGGAGCACGAATTCGAGTATTTCATAAACAATCATTCGGTTCAGGCCAAGGGACATAATCTCGCTGCCTACCAAGACTCATCCACTGGACCACGCCCCGAATCCTACAGGGAGGATGTGGAGACATCAATGAGCTTCGATACTGACTCGGCCAAGGAAGATCACTACAGTGAACTCAAAGCTGCCGCAGAGTCTGGCATGGACTTTAGCTCCCGGTGGTACATCAACGAAAATGGTACAAATATTGGAAACCTGACAAATATCAAGACACGTTCCATTGTGCCCGTTGAGCTGAACGCTATTCTCTACTGGAATGCCAAGATAATTGCTGAATTCCACTCGAAGGCTGGCAACATCGAAAAGATGACCGAATACGAGACCAAGGCCCGCAAGATCCTGGAGGTAAGTAACCAATCAACTCCTGTGACTGACCGAAATAAACTATATTCCTTCTTGCATTCGTGTAGGCTATTAATGCCGTGCTCTGGAACGAAGAGGCTGGCTGCTGGTTGGATTACGATTTGATCAACGAGAAGCCACGCAACTACTTTGTACCCTCAAACCTGGCACCATTGTGGGTTAAGGCATACAACATCTCGGACTCAGACCGGATCTCTGCATCTGTGCTGAAGTACATTGAAAAGAACAAGTTGGATACATTCCCAGGAGGAGTGCCAAACACACTCTATCAGACCGGTGAGCAGTGGGACTACCCCAATGTGTGGGCTCCGATGCAGTACATTCTTGTCGAGGGTCTGGACAATCTGGGCACACCAGAGGCAAAGGCCCTTTCAGAACGCTGGGGTCATCGATGGGTCAAATCAAACTTCAGGGCGTACCAGGACTCTTTCGATATGTTTGAAAAGGTATGTCCACAATCTTCCCTAGTCCATCGATTTATGATTCTTATCATGATGACTTTGTTTCCAGTACAACGCGGAGAAATTCGGCGGACACGGCAGCGGTGGTGAATACGGCGTACAAAAGGGATTCGGCTGGACGAATGGCGTTATTATTGAGTGGCTGGAGAAATATGGCCGCCAACTGTCCCTCAGCAAATCGGGTGCAGCAGGTGAAAACGAGCAATAGGTCACCTAAGCCAAGCATCTCGACAAAGCAATTGAAACGCTAACACCATTGAATCCATTATCCAGACTAGAGCAATGCCTCCCGTTTGGTGCCTTGGACTTACCTCAAAAGCAAACAAAATCCGAAACACAAAAACAAAAAGCAAAAAGCAAAAAGCAAAAAGTAAAAAGAAAAAATCGATAAACAAAAATCGCAAAACCAATAAGAGACAAAAATTAAAGCATACACACTTAGGTTTAAATCAAAGCTCGCAGAGATGCTCAAATAGATGATAGAAGTACAATATTATTTATAAGATATGTTGGAGGTGCCGCAATCATCTGAAGTGCCTAACCATCGCCCATCGCTATAGGCCAGCCTTTCTATCCATCTATCACTATCGCTCTCGCTATCTATATCTGTCTTTAACTATATCTGTATCGGAACGATCAATCGACGACGTCTTCAGAAAGCATCTAACTTCGAACATAAAACTCTGTTTACTACATCCAAAAAAAAAAACCAAAAAATTATAATGATAAATCTGATAAGCATCTAATGGAACACCAACACCAATACAGATACACGAACACACACACGCACTGAGGGAACTAAAATTGATGCAGTTGGTGTTCCAAATTGAATTCCAGCCACGACAGCACAAACATCTCGTCGCACCATGTTTCTTCTTCTCCTAAAAAAAAATTTCTTTTCATACGCCTCTGACTTCGCCTTCGCCTTCGCCCTCGTCTCCGCCTCGTCATGCCTCGCATCTGTATCTGTTGTCTGTCAAGTCTAAAGATTGTTCCTTGCCAAAGTAAGTGTCTTCCCTACGATCCATTTGTCTACAAATCTAACAACAAAAATGTTGCCTAACCCTTAACATATGGAAACTAATCAAATTCCCACCCTTTGTCATATATTTCCTACTTTTCCAATATTAACTATATATTTTGTTCTTAATCATTTTTTTTAATTATTATTTTTTTTTATAACAAACATTATTCAATTTTCTATCCTTAACAAATAATTTTGCTAGTTTTTCAATATTTAAATACTTATTTTAAACTATCTACTTCAATTACTCGTTTCTGCCTTCACCCGAACAGCTCCCAGTCACCGGCTCATCAGCTTTCTGGGCGTGACAGCCGTCGCCTTGGTAGGTGTCATTGCCGGCCGATATATATGGTGAGGTGAGTTACGGAAGTTGTTAGCTGAGGAAAATGCGAAAAATCTGACATTTAATAATTTTTCCCGTTTCAGAAAATGATGAAGTGTCTATTTTAATTACTTACGGAAAAAAAACATGACTCCCCCCCTCCAGAATTTTCACGTGCTGTGCCTGTGTATCAAAATATTTGTTTAATTCTCCCCCAACTTTTTTCCCTGTCCATTAACGTAACGAGTTTTGGAGTTTTTGCTTTGTTGAATGCGAAGTTCGGAGATTGCAGTATTAGATTTCAATACACAGTTGACTAAACTAATTGTTAGTTCAAGTTAAAGTGAGTTATAGTTGTAGTTGTACATACAGAGCAGAATTTATCGGGCTTGCCCGCTCTTTGTTAATATTATTTGTATTTTGTATTTGTATTTGTATTTGTAATTGTATCTGTATCTGAATTTGTATTATACAAGACACAAACAATATTTAAGAAAACGTATACACAAATTAAAGGATGCCTGCATGTGGACATTTATCCAATCCTCGCATACCCCATAAAGACATACACCCCCTGACAGAGTGCATCAAATGTATAGTTTGAATCCACATTTGTCGTTGTTGCCAAATTGTTTACTCCGATTGTTTTTAGTAAAATAAATAACAAACTATTGTTGCATGAAAACCTGTTACTTCTTTCTTTCTTTTTTCTTTTTTTTTTTTATTTAGTTCTTCTTTTCTCAACGTAACACATAAATACAAACTATACACTAAGCTACCGAATCCTTTCAACTTTCAACTTGCAGGCGAAATTGGTTCAAGTAGAAGAATGAGCAGCAGCGATGCGGAGTGTACATTTAATATAGATTCATATTTATTTTTCTTTAATTAAATTTATACCGTTTTTTTTTTAATTTTTAATTATTTTTTTTTTTTTTTTTTGTGATTTGAAATAATGGAAACTTAGCTACAAAGAGAGATAACACAATATTAGAAGGTATTTTGTAAAGCTAAAGTACTGCGTTTTATAGATTACTTAACCACTCGCTTGTGACGGGATATGACTCGGTTGAACATTAAAAAGGAAGCCCCCTGGGGGGGTGTTGTAAACATATTTTGGTTTTTGGAAAAAAAGAGTGTGCATACAGCACACACAGTACACATTTATAAAAAAAACAAATAATAAATATTTGGCGTCGCAGGCCATCGACTAGTTGGCCTGTTGCTGCGGCTCATGACTAAAATAGGGAGCGGTGTTTGGCGTGAGCAACGTGTGACAGATATCACAGACTCGGGCGACACGTTTCCGTGGCCCCGATGGCACCGTTTTTGTTAAACATTTATCGCAGTAGATGTGCCCGCAATGGCGACAATGGATTTTTCGCACCATAACTGTAAAATTAGCATTGCACGTGGGACAATTGTTTACGTCATCATCATCCTGCCAGCGCACTTCAGTATCCGCGTGACGCAGCTCCTCCAAGGACATCTAATGTAAAAGGTAAAAACCGTTTTTTTTTAATTTTTAGAGGACATTTATATAAATAATATAAATTTAAAACAAATAAATGTAAATTAATATTTTTTGTAATTTATTGAATGGCTTACCTGAAGCGTTTGGGATAATCTGACGAAATCCTTTTGCACCGTTTCCATTGTGGACAACTCCTCTTGGAGTGTTTTAATTTTCGACTTATAGTCTGAGTTTGTTTTCGTTAGTTTTTCCTTAATACAAAAATAAATTATTAAATATACTCCGAGTGTCGTTAAATAGGTCCTTACATTGGCATCCTGTAGTTCTATTATCTCAACTCGGCACTCAGAAAGCTGCTTATTCAGCTCCACCTCCTTGCGTTCCAATATTGTCTTAGCGGTCTCATGTGATTGTACCGCAACCAGGTGTTCGGTAACCCGATCTCTGAAAGAAACGAGTAACGGATACGGTTAATTTAAATAATAAAACATATTCCATTTACTTACTGAAGCGATTTAATATCCAATTGCACCTTCCGCTTGTACGCACGTCGCTCGTTGTTGCTTTGGTCGAGCTGACTGCGCAGTATTTCGATCTCGTCAAGCGAAGTGACGCATTTCTGCTTCTCGTACTCACTACTGACACGTGCTTGGATCAGTTCGCTTTGTTGGCGTAGCATTTGCTCCTGCAGCTCAACAACATCATTTGGTAGATTTATATATTGATTCTCAATTTCCTCCGATGTAGCCAAATAGCGACCGGATAGAAAATCGTTGTCAGCTTGAAGTTTTTCCAGTTGTTGGTTAACTTTTTCGCGATCGTCCGTAATGCGCTGCATTTGCCGCGAAATCTCCTCCTTGCTGATCAAGAATTTATGTTGAATGTCCAAAAGTTGTTGCTCATTCGTTTTGATTTGCTCGCGCAAGCTTTGAACTTCTGTTTTATGCGTCTCCCGTTTTGTTTGCCACTGATTTTCCAGATCGTTACGCAAAGCCGCCTCCTTGTTCAGCTGTTCACGCATTTCAGTTACTTGCTTTTGACATTGACTACCTTGTTCAGTCATCTTCTCAAGCTTCTGATTAGTTGTCACACACGAATTACAAGTAGACGCTATGATATCCGTCGACGTAGACTTGTGAAAGGGGTTTTCTCCATTGTTCTGGTTTGCCATGGCAGATTGGGCTTGCAACTTTTCATCTGCTTCACGTAACTTTGCCTTAAGTGCTTTCATTTCCTCCTGCAGTTGCTCAGCTATTGAATGCATCATTTCGGCTTCTTCGGCAGTCTGTGGTTTTGAAAAGATTACAAATTACTTTAGAAATAACATTGAAGGTATTCTATATTTACATATTGCTTCTTGTTTGCACTGCGTGTGTTATTGTCCGCACTTTCCTGTTGAAAGCTGTTATTCAGAGATTCGGTTCCCAGCTTTCGAACTGATCCCAATGTTTTCTTCACCTGATGTAAGACATGCGGCGCTATACCACTCGGGGGTTCTGGACTCTGCGCCACCTGTATTTGTTGCTGCGCAAGCATCGTCTGTTGTTGGCGCAAGTATTCAAGATTGACCCTTTCCAACTCAGCTTTGTAACCAGCAGTTTCGTCCATTGTGTCCTGCACCAACTGCTGCAAGGATGTTATCTCCTCTTGAGCCCTTAAATCCCGTAATTGCATTTCGTTTTCGGACTTTAAGGCTGACACGGTTATACTAGAATGAAGTTCGTCTAGCTCATCCCTTAATTGTTTTCGCTCGGCCTCCTTTTGCATATAAAGCTCTTTCATTTTTGCCCGTTGCGTATTAAACTCGTTTTGCATCTTGCGCACCTCTGCCTGTATAAGTTCAAATTTGTGCTGGTATGTCGCGTCATCTATTCCTGAGAAAATGTTCATTTTAGTTAATTGAATCACTAAGTAAGGTTAATTAGTTTACCATTTGCAATATCATTTTTTGGTGCTTCTGATGTACTGTCGCTTTCTTCCATTTTACAATATTTTAGGCAGGACAATAACAACAAAATATATGTGTTTAGTTTAGAACAGGGATGCACAAGCCATATACATTAGAGGTGAACAGAATAAAACAGGTTGTCTCAGAACTGTCTAGAGACAGAGATTTTAAAAATATTTCGTGTGACACTTAATCGCAGTACAATAGGTGGGGCAGCGGCAAGTCTATTGATGATTTAAAAGTTAAATATGATCATTTATTTGTACGTATATTTATATAATTTTTTTTTACTTTAAATATATTGCACATTGAGTTCAATTTGAACAATTATTAAATAATATTAGATGCGGTATCGAGTAAATATACTCAAATTTAGATATTACAATTATAGTTAATCGATAGTAAGAAATAAATAATCGGTTAAGTATCATCTCTATATCGTATGCACATGTGTTTTGGGAAACGTCTTATTTACGTCGTTTAAAACATTTTCTTAAAAGTTAATAAACAAAAGCAGAAAAATGGTAAAATAAATGCAATATGTTAATAAAAATAAGTGATGTATATCCTCGTCTTATAGGTCAAAGGGAAAAAACCATATATTGACCGGAAAAAAGCAGTGACTTTTCACTTAGTACATCGCAGTCAACACGATCCATTGGTCACCGACGAAACTGCACCTCAGCGTGTGCTGTTGGAGGCTAACACTGGAAAATCGTTGGCAAAGGCACAAAATGAATCTTCGTTGGATCCTTCTAAAAGAAAAGAAGAGCAGAAAAAGTTTGGTGTTCACTTCGATGATGACTATGACTACCTGCAACATCTTAAAAAACGTGAAAATGACGTTGTCTGGGAATATATGGAGAATCCGAATCAAGCAAAAAAAGTTGATGCAGAGGAATCAAAGTCCCGTAACCGTTTGCTGCTTCCAAGCTCTGTATTTGCTAGTGAATTTGAAGAGCCAGAGGGAATGTTAAACAAGGCAGCTCCGCAGCCCGGTCCTCGTTTAGATTGGGATCCAGAAGTTGTAGCAGCCCTTGATAGCGATTTTGAAGATAATGAAGACTTAGATGATGATTTTGTTATGCAAGCAATGGAAGGTGACGGTGACGGTGACTATGACGAAGATGAAGAGGACGGTGACTGGGAATATGATGAAGATATGGACCTTGATTCAGACAACCTTAATGACGACGAAAACGCTGATGAATTAATGGATCGCCTTGCGCCTCTTATGAGGAATCGTCGTTTTGAAGACGAAGAAACTAAGTCTCGCTTCACTGAGTATTCAATGTCGTCAAGTGTCATTCGACGAAATGAGCAGTTATCATTACTTGATGATCGATTTGAAAAATTCTATGCAAGCTATGACGATCCTGAGCTTGGTGATTTGTCTCTGGAAGACATAGAAGGTAACTGGCATCAAAAACATCCCGTCGTCATGCAGTGTTTCCAAGAATTTAAAAAGAAAAGTATCGATTTGGAATACAACAAAGAGTGGGACCGCGAGCGCGTGAAGAAGTACGAAAATGTAGTCGAAGGTGAACAAGATCCAACGGATGAGCTTGTTGATTACGAAGTTGAAAACCCTGCAGAAAAGAAATGGGATTGTGAATCTGTTATATCCACCTATTCAAACATTTATAATCACCCTAAGCTGATTGCAGAACCACGCTCGAAACGTGCATCGAAAATTCAAATCGATCCCAAAACCGGACTGCCTGTAAACGTGCTCCGTGGCAATGCTGATGGACAGCTAACAGCAAAAGCACTCGCCAATTTAGCTGACGACACACCAAGCACAACTGGACCCAAATCGTTGTGTGCCAAATCAGTGATTTCCACCCTCAGTGTTCTGTCTTTACGTCCAAAAGACGAGACACCCGAAGAGAAACGCGAACGTAAACGATTGCTCAAGGATTATCGTAATGAACGTCGAATCGAAAAGAAGGCTAATACGGAGGCTTTCAAGGAGGAAAAGAAACGGCAAACGCATGTGAAACTCAATCAGCGTATCAATCAGCAGGGCTCCTCCATTGTTTAGAACACATTAGATTTTATTGTCAAGATTAATATATTTAAAAAGGATTAGTTTTTAATTATTTGCAGAAATATGTAAATACGTTTATTTAATTTAATTACAAAGTGATTTGAAATGTTGTAATCCAACTAATGGAACACTTTTACAACCAAAAATGATATCACTTCCGTAATAAATTAAAAGCAAACAAACCTTAACGCTACGAAGCGTTTTGAGTTTATGTTCCAAGAAAATGTTATTTTTATGATTTTGAAAAACTCGTGCAAATTATATTGAAATATATAAAAAATATATTCTAAACTTTATTCAAGTTGTACAATTGAAAAAATCTGCTTAAAATAAAACATAAATATAATACTTATATAAATAACATTTTGATTACAATATTACAGGGTATTTTTAAGTGAAGCACTTCCAGCTTCTCCTTTAATAAAAAACCATATAAATTAAAGTCTACCGGTATTTACATAACTGATAGCCGCTAGGTTTCTAACAATAGGTTAATGACTCCTTAAGGACATAAATTCTATGTAAATAAATGCATGTGTATGTTAAAGTATAAATGTTTTCACAAGGAGCAGCCAAAAAGTGAGAATAACGAGCCACGCAACAATTAGCACCTAAGTTCATCGTCGTCAACTATACAGGACTCTGGTTTGAGTAATTTCAATAAAAAGGAGTTGCTGCTTTTAAAGTGGTTTTCAAAAAGTCTAAACTAATTTATCTATTTTTGAATAAAATTTCCTTATTGCTTTTGGTTGCTGCTTTTCCCCCATAAACAATTCTGTTAAGTTGTTTTTGTTTTACACATGTGAAGCTCCATGTAATCATATAGCATTATACTAAACGTCTAGCCCTAAAAGCACCATATAGACTTTCCCACGAGACTTTTCCAGCTCACCAGTTAGTTTATACTATATGCGTGTACTTACGTATTCTAGGTGGGTGTCGGTACTGGAAAGGCCCGCGTGTACAGAACATTAATAACCAAATATCATGAACGATAGACGAAAGGGTATACCTTCGGTACAACTAAACTAGACTATATATCTTTATATACATACATATATGTATATATATATATATATATATCGTCTGTCAAGTGATACTATATATTTTCCGATATGCGAGCAGCATTGTTTGTGTAATTGTAGACGTCTAATTTGATTGGTGTATTTTGTGGAAACTCCAAGTCAAAATGCATGGATTTCAGTGGAAACCCCGAGGCGTCAGTCATTTTGCCAACAAGCAAAGAGCATTTTGCGTTGCCCACAAATTGTTGATGGAAAGGCGTTGACATGTTGGACATAAACCTTTCAGGTATGTATGTTCACCTTTTATATGACTGATGGGATTCATGTTAAGTTGTCACTTTGGTGGAAAAACAGACTAAATGGTTTAAAGACCAGTTACTAAAACTATTAAGGATTCAGAATCGCGCACTTAAGGATTATTATCTGGGATACTCCTTAAAATGGATTGACTGCTATCAATATTTTATTATAATTTGTACTAACCTTTGAAATATTAACAATAATTTCGATAATATAGCATAATTGCGATTACCCAGATTCTACTAAATACCATAACGACCACGAACTATTGCAAATGATTAAAAATCCTTATTGCTATGGCGCCTAACGGAACCTAACACCAATTTGGAACCATGCCCGAGCTCGCACGCTTTACCATCACGAATACTAGCAGCTCCTTGTAAATGGAAACCGTCACAGTTGTCGTGCCCATGCCCCACCATCTCCAGCTCCATATCCATTCTACTGGCGAGCAGCGTTAGCGTTAGCGTCAGCGCCGGCGTCGCTTTCACTGTAGCCACCGTTGTCGCAGCTGCGGCGCTTCATTAAAGTGCCAAAGAAAAGGAGCAAAGAAATTCGCGCATTTTCAGTTCTATTCAGTTCCTGAACGAAGCCGAAAGGATTCGAACGCGCGTCGGTCAGAAACGCGGTAAAAAACTCCACTTTTTATATTCCATTGTCCTCATTGAATTTCTTATTAACTCCTTGTGGATCTTTGTTTTGGTTAAAAATCAATCGCTTTCAGACAACAATAACAACAACAATAATTATATTAAATTCATATATTAAAATTACTCACAATTTTGTGCTCGTGTCTTAATCCAAAGTTTTGCAAACCTTAACCCACGAAAACTCGCGAAATCTTGATTTAAGCCGTTAAAAAAAAAATTCAAATAATTCGCTGCCTCATGACTTTAATAATTAGAGTAAAAAACTCAAAATTAAAGACATTTATTTAAGTTAAAAGTACAAACGAAACCGCATGCTTAAGTTTAAAATAAATTTATATTAATTAAAGGAATTAAATAAGCTCCATACGTGGAACGCCTTTTATAATTAAAATAAATGGATTTTAAAATTCAATTAGTGACACTTTCAAGTGTGTAGCAAATAAATCAAATTCTCTATAGTATAAATTTAAATATGTATTTATATATATATATATATATATATATATATATATATGTTTATATATATATATGTTTATATATGTTATGTATATGAAGCTTCAATCTATGTTTTATGTTTCCAAATATTAAAACAATTTCAAGTCCTAATAGAGATGTCCAACAATTAGAGATTTTGATCTTGGTTCATAAGACATCTGAATATACATATACATATATATATCTATATTTATTTATATGTATATGTATGTGTGCATATGCTCAAGCTGCTACCTAGAGCTACATCTACACTTGGACTTTACCGGATATGCTTCATCTTGCGATCCACTCATTGAAGTGGAATTTTTAATTTGAATTGCGCGAAAGTGCCATTGCCTTTGCCAGTGGCAATGTCAATGTCGTCGTCACTTCCTACAGAGTGTTCCAAATCATTCCCAAGTATCTCTGCTTTTTATGGTTACATAAGCCATAGCTGCGTCCAATATTTTTAGGTGATAGTTGAGGTGGATTTATTGTGATATTTAAAAATACTTTCATAATTGCAAATTTGCCACTGTCAACTAAATTGAAGGCAATTGGAAAAACGATCACAGCCCTCAAAGCTTAAGAGATCAGTGATAATTGTTTTAAACTTTTAAAATATATGTTTAAAATATACCTCTAAACAAATCATAAATTATCTAGTTTAACTTTTCAATAATTTATCAAAAGACGATCTTTAAAATTGAATCCATTTTCTAAGTTTCTTTTCTGGCCAAAGCATGGATAATCTTGAACCCTATGCGGATATTATCTTAGTTAGCTATAATCTGGTTTGGCTGACTCTTATTATATAATCAGTTGGTAAAGGTAGCTGGAGAGCAGAGCTGCGGCGATAGCATATAAAGCGCGGGTACCTAAGTAAAATTGGCACGCGATTCAATTGTCGTACATTCAACACTCACTGAGAGCGAAGTGTGCCACAATTACAGCCGCACGCCTTGACCGTTCGCTGGGGCGAGCTTAAACAACGCAGGGGCTATCATTTTACGGGCTGACGCCCACACAGATGGACCGATAATCGGGCAACCGAACGATGTCTATCTATGAACATATGTGCATATCCGACAGCAGAAGTCAAGAGATAAATGTTGTACACAGATCTAGTGGCTGTCACCGTTGCAAGCTTACTTACACATACACACACACATATATTTATATATATACACATATATATATATATATACAGCTTTATGAACTTTTCGGTATATCACAGATATGAGCATCAGTCCACGATGCGGTAGTAACTGCCGAATGGACGGCCGTTTATTTATTCAATATTAGAAGCCAAGCTGAGCTGGTATCCAGTCTAAGTCGGACCAACAATCCAACCGGGCACACATACATAATTACCAATCTACGCGAATCGCAAATTCGTATAATAACGAGCTAATAGCGCGTATGAGTCCTAATCGCCTCTAAGTAGTGTACCAAATCAGTGTCCGAATACAATAGATGAATACACACCACGGAGTGTCAGTTACAGTGTAAAGAGTTATATCAACAGTTTTTTTTTGTCTTCTTTACGAATGCGTTGAAAGTTAAATCAAATCCGATATTGATATCGTGTTGCAGATTTCATAAAGCAAATTATGAAAGTCCCACGTCGATGTAAAGTGAGATGATTTGAGGTTTGGTTTAATTTTCTGTTTCGTCGTCAACATCATGCTGGGCAAATACAATACAAAAGCATTCATATCGTTTGGATTGCCTTTCATATTGATGTGGTGAGTTTAAATTTCAGATTTTCAATTTGAATCCTTTTTTATGTATGTACATATGTCTGTGTTCTTAAAGACTTTGCGCATATGTTAAATATGTCTTTTAGTGGCAAATTTGGTTTTCTTTTAAGTATAAATTTCTTATTTTGATTCTTTATTTTGATTTATCAAAAGTCAAGACGATTTCTTCTTCATCTTAAACTTAAGCAGGTGCTTATCTTGGCTAAATCTTAGCTTATGCTTCGTGTAGTCTAAGTAAGTTTGGAGCAGATAAAGAAATATATCAGAAATTAAATTTTTTTTGAAAGTTAAATAAAATAAATAATTACCTTCCTTTTTGGTAAGCGTATGGAACAGACCTCAAGATTTTATATAAATATACATAACTGTTAATTAAAAGTCAGATCGATTTCTTCTTCACCTTAAACTTAAGCAGGTGCTTGTCTTGGCTAAATCTTAACTTATGCATCATGTAGTCTAACTAAATTCGAATCAAATTAAAAAATATATTAGAAATTATGTTTTATTTGAAAGTAAAAAAAAATAAATAATTTCTTAAACTCTTGGCTCTCAAGATTTTATTTAACTTTCCTTTTTTATTTTAAGCAATATAGTTTAATAATTACTTGGAAAACAATTTCGTTTTACTTTGATGGAATCGTTGAAACTTACCTTCTCGTCTTTTATTGGATATCTTTTTGACTTCCATTCCAATATCGGAGATACGGCTAATGCTTAATTATTGAAAACGTCATTGTTTGAAAATTGCATATGCTCCATTTTTTTTGTGACTTTTTGCAGTAGTAACCTTTGCATTATATTTCCAAAGTATTGGCAAGCCATTTGACAAAAAGCCACCAAGGTCAATCGAATCACTGCAAATGGGGCTCCAGCACGAATATTAGTCAACGTTAGGGTAACCGAGGGCTGTCAGAAAAAAAAAACAAAAACTGTAATAAAAACAAAAAAAAAAACCAAAAACAAAAATAAAAATGATAGAATGAAATATGCATGTACTCACAACTAGACAAGCCCAGACACGAAGTCAGTTAATTTGCAGTTCAGACTTAAATTGACAAAGTTTACAATAGTTGCATGTGGTCCTGATGGCCAAATTGATCCCCTGCACTGTGCTCCGTACAGACCACTCCATTCACAGACACCCTGTATGTTCTCGACTATATATATATAAGCAGAGCCTGAACGAGTATTTCGTATTATATCCGATTGTGTTTTTTGGCCATTTTCAGGATTAGTGAGGCCACGGACGCCCACATAAACTCCAACTACACAACGAAGCCCCGAGTGGTTCTTCCACCTAATTATGTCAAGGGTAAGTTTTGTAATATTCATAGAGCTGAGACTCTAGCTTCTTACGTAGATGCACACGGACAGTAGACAGTAGACAGTAGACAATATATAAAATATATCGCTCTGTTGTCTTTTAATATGAATAATGAATTTAACAAAGGTGACTCAATTACGGCTTATTACTAGACTTTTACACGGTTATATTTTAATTGCACGGATTTTCTGTTTTTTGTTTGGATTCATTTATTGCCATTGTTGAGGCGTTGCGTGTGGCGTTTATCGTGACGCAGCGGATTTCAGGGTCTTTTCCTTTCAGTGCAAAAGCCCTTTTTTGGTTCGCTTGGTACATATATCCGCTTAACTCCTGTAATTACTACTTATGTACATATGTCTGCTATGTACACACTGAGGTCCTTGACGTCAACAGAAGGAACTATAAAAGTTGCCATCGATTAAACGAAGCAACGAATGTCCAAACTGGGAAATGAGAGTTCAAATTTGGTTTGTTGGCTTTTTAATATTTGTTCTGCTTTCAAAAATGTATTAAGCTCAAAGGAAACCAAATAACTTAAAAGGATTCCCGTATCTATATATATATGTTATATCATACATATGATATATGAGTATAGATTTGTTTGGGGAATACATTCGTGCACTTAGTCATCATTTTGGTTGCCTCGGAGAGTGGGAACGTTTCTAATGCCGTCAATTAGGTTGAGGTAATCAAAAAAGCAAAAAAAAAATCCCCGTAGGAAAACAGCATTTATATAATCCTTAAAAAAAGTTACTTGCAAAGAACAATTAAAAATGTTATTTGTCTATATTTAAATATAACAGATATTTGAATATAACGGATATATAACTAACCTGGCTTCTATCAGCGATCTAATCCTGAAATCCATTTCTTTCGACTTCTTTCGATTCCCTGGGAGAAGTTCCTGTATATTTCTATAATTTCTTGGAAATTATTCCACCTGATTGTTCCCTGTATTTTCTACAACAATAAAGCTAAGCAACACCTCAGCTTTCATCGATTTTCTGTTCCGTTGTATAACACACATTAAGCCTACGAAGTGTCCATGAACTTGAAAAATGTCGGATTCCAAAATTTCGACGCCTGTCCGTCCTTCTGGCTGTGCCAATGTTTGGATAACTTATACTATGGAAACATGCATGTAATATTTTTCTGGTATTTTTGTAGTTCATTTAAATTAACTTAAGCACGAAATTCTTGGGCTCAGACGAATCGCAATATTTATTATATAAATTTACGTAAACAGTTAACACCTTTTGTTTGGTCCTGCCATAAAATATTGCCAATTAGATATTCGTCGATGACATTGGTATTTTATTTGTTTATTTTATTTCAGAAATGCGACCGCCCTCTAAGAAGGGTTCCCCAGTGATAGTAGACTTTAGCATATTTGTTGTAGATATTAACTCAATTAATGTAGAGGATATGGACTTTAGGTAAGCAATAGGCGGCAATGTGTGCATTTCCATACCCAAATGTGGAACTTTATGGTAGACAGTCATTACGTGTGCATTTTTAGAGTTGATATGTTTATACATCAACGATGGATGGAATCACGACTGGAAATTTCTGATGACATATTTGAGGAGGGCGACGACTATGTGACGTTACTGCCGGAATTCTTCGACAACCTCTGGCAGCCGGATCCATATTTTCTGAATTCCAAAATTGCCGGTAAGTTAATAAAAAAATCATTTTTAATTATTTCTTCAAATGTTCGGGAAATAATATTAAATTTAAATTAAAATGCGAAGGAGCGTAAGCTGAATTTTTGGTGCACTCTTTTCTTCCTCACCAAACGATTCAAAAATAATAGTTATTTTTTTTCTATAAAATTGAGCTCACATTTAGGTCTTCTAAGTGCACACACTTTAGATACATAAATACCCATTTGATTTGTGTATAATAATGTTTTGTTCTTTTCATTTTGATTTTCATTGTTTTTTTAACATTTCCAAACACAAAAAACAAATTAACTAACAACAATGCAAACTTCTACTAGGATTTGGAAGTCCATATGTTTCCTCAACTTCTATGCTACGCAATAAGGATGAAAGAGAATCTAAAAACTTTCATCTAGACAAAACTTTAAGTATACCTACAACCAAATCTAGAATGTGTTTTGTGTTGACAATTGTTATGAAATCCTTAAAAATCCTTAAAAATACTCAATCACTAAAATCTTATTCATATTCATATTGAAAATAATATGCTTGGACTCTCCCCGAGCATTACATATATTCTTGCAGACTGTAATTAATAAATATAAATTTTCAAAATTTTAAATACTGAGTTTTGAATCCGCTGTCTAATTTATGTCTAAATATATTCTTTAAAAAATATAAAGAAACTTAACAAAAAAAAAAAGAAAAAATAAAAATAATTAATTATTTGTACGCACTTTTATAATAATTAGACTCGTGTATTAACTATAAGCTTGCACATAAAATATAAATTATTTTTATTTTTTTTTTTATTCGGACTTTATACAAATTAAATATTCCAACTAAAGCTGAGTTTCCAGCAAGGAATCAAATCGATTGTTGTGTCAATTGAAACTGTTATACAAAAGTTGCGGCAACGCAAAAATCGATTAATGGGCCAAAGGGCAGTTAGTTGTAAGGGATAACAGAATGAAATTGGAATCAATATTTAAAGATGTTTCGAATGAATTAGTATAATATTTAAAATGCATCCTTGCCCCACAATAATAATAATTCTTAGTAGCTGCAAGAATATATTCATATTTTCATATGTATCCGTACATCCAACAGACTTAATTACCGATACTCGAACCTCACGTCAATAAATTTTAAGAAACTTCACAGATATTTGAAAAATGTCTCTCATTCCAAGATCACTTGTAACACTGATTTACACAGAAACGTATTATTTGAAACAAAACACAAATATTTTGGTAAAAATAAAATAAATTCAACAAACATGAATATCCTACAATTTTGTCGTACATATTTAATTATTTAGTTGATTTTGATTTTCAACTACAGCCGCAACGTGTACATAACATTTGTAATGTGTTTTTCATACAGCCGTTTTTTTTTTGTTTTTGTTTTCTTGTCGTTTTTGAAGCACTTTGAAATTATCTCTTTTATCTAGTCAACTGTATTGAAACCAACATCTATTTCAATTATCTAACATTGCGTGCAAATAGAAATTCATCAGCAAAGCTCTAAAATTCAAATCAGAATAGGGTCCCAATTGCTCCACCCACTTTCCGCACCGCCCACGAAACTTGTGTCCGACTGCCATTAATCGCACGCTGACCAAATCATTTCCAATGTCACGACCAACTGGAACTTACAGCCCTACAGGCTATACCGCCTATATCCAACCAAGGGCCATGCAAATGTTGAAAAATTTCTAGTTTGAATGGGACTCGATAAGATCTTGACCAGTTTTCATGGCAACTTCTTTTTTTTTTTTTGTTTTTTTGAGCACCCACAAAAATCGATTTTTAAATACTTTCAAAAGAAAGGCCGAACTTGGCTAGTTTTAAATTTTTCTAGACCAAATTTAAATTTTAAAAAAGAACACAGTATTTTCCACTTGATTCGAATAATTTAAGCCCTCATGTAAACTCTTACCTGAATTTCAAATTCAGCTGTTTTCCTTGTCTGGGCTGGAACAGCTAGGAGCCAGTATAGACGCCATTTGCTTACAGAGTCTATTTTTACAAGCACCCAACACTTAAGGCACTTGCATTCTCGTACATCGCTGTAGCCACAATATCAGACAATGAGTGCCTACCAATTCTATACATCTAATCGAACGCATTTTGTTCCGGCTCTCTCTGCAACGTCTTTTCGATGTCTTCTCATTGTAGAAATAGCCACACTGACGCACAAATTTACATCCGTTACGCTCTATAAAAATAAAACTGTGCGTTATGCGGCTCGGATGCACGCAATTATTGCCTGCCAGATGGAGTTCCAGTTGTACCCCATGGACATCCAAGTGTGTCCCATATACATTGAAAGCTGTAAGTAGAGAAAAAGTTTTTTGAGCCAATAGATCTTTCATTGTATAGTCATGTGCACATATCATCACACATCAAGTTTCGTCCAATAACCAGAAGGTCAAACTGCGTTGGTCCGACTCCGGTGTAACGCTCAATCCTGAACTAAAGCTGCTGCAGTATAATCTTGGTCAGCCTCTAGAGCTGGAAGAGAGTGATGGGTATATGCCCGAGAAGGTGGGCAACTTCTCGCGTCTCACTGTCTACTTTCGTTTCGAGCGCCAGATCGGACATCATCTGATACAAACGTTTGCCCCATCCTCGTTGGTGGTAATGCTTTCGTGGTTTAGTTTTTGGCTGGGATTAGATGCCATTCCGGGACGTGTGACGCTACTGGTAACCTGTATGCTGACGCTGGTGACAATGTTTACGGGGCTGCGGGCCGATATACCACCCGTGGCGTATGTGAAGGCAATTACTCAATCCTTTCCTGAAAAAAACATTTTTTAACTAAAAGATTCCCTTTGTATTCCTTTGCTTACACTTTTATGGGGGCAGGCGCTAGACCTATGGATGGCTGGATGTATGGTTTCTGTGTTTGCCGCCTTGGCCGAATTTGTCGTTGTCAAAGTATTGGATGTGCAGTACCAGTACCAGGTGAACCGCATACCAAAGGTAGTGCCAATGGTAAGCAAAAGTCTGTGTTCTGCTTTAATAAATAAAGACATTTCTTTTATCATTTCATATTCGCTCCTTTGTGTGGTGCACAGCGCATAAGCAATATGGAGAAAGGTCAATGTGCAACTGTGGCAAGCTGGGAGGGTGGAGCTGTTCGGTCACGAAAGGCCACACAAACTCCAACAACACCGGGCCAGGTGAGTTACCTTGGCACACATGCAACCAGGTTCCTTTCTCCGCAAATATCGATGTATACAGTTCTTGTTCATTTCCAATTTGAAGCCTATTAATCAAATGACTAACTATAAATTTACTTACTTACTTTACATATGTATGTGCTGTACGTAAATATTTCAATCTGGCAAATATTGTCCCCTGATATCCAATACACCAATAGTATTAAATAGTTTTATCGCAGCTTGGTAGTGTATTGAATAGCTTGCCATTTTTACTTTTTCCAACAGACGTCGCTGCAGGGAAATGGAGGACCACCAAAGCCGGCACGCCGCCAAAGCTTACTTTCAGTGGCATGGACGGACACGGACACAGGCGTGGAAAAGATCATGTGGCGTGAGATAGACAAAGTATCTCGGGCCGTTTTCCCAATACTGTTTTTTGTATTTGTACTTCTGTATTGGCCCATATTGCTGATGAAGTCATCCTAGGATTTGGGGAGTTCCAGAATACACATGTCTGGACTCCGTTAAAAAAACAAAAACCAAATGAAAGTATCTTACGATGAAACCGCAGTTCAAATCAATTCAAGTCGCTTCAATGCTGCAATACTTACGTATATCTATGGAAGCCTGTCAAATAATTCAGAAATAATCAATTGCTATGACTCCATAAACCGCAAACTACTCATAACTTGGAAGCTACAAGTACCTTCGACATGCCGCTTCATCATAAAAAATAATCCTTTACCAATCTGATAAGCCTGTAGCGGAACGTACATATCTGGGAGGCTAAAAAAAAACAAGGACTTTCAAATAAAAAGTTGCTCATCAAATGATTTAAATCGATGATATTGCTGTTATAACAATAATACACTTATAAAGTTGGTCCAATATTGGAATTATCCAATTATACATCATTGTGAAGACGTTAAATTCGATCGACTGTATAATAGCTCGATATAGATCAGATGAACTTAATTTACAGCACATTTGAATATTGGAGGCACACAGAGGCAATAACTAATTACGTGATATAAAAGTTATTCTCTTGAATCCGATAAGCAATTAGTTCCGACAAACGATACTTGATATCGATATACATATATATTCTGTTATGAGGAGTATCAAGGATCATTGATCAGAAACCTCTGCTAATTGCGCCCCGCGAAGTTTAAAATGTAACTTGTTATTCGTTTTTTTAAAATGTTATATATTTATTTTTTAGCTTAAGTGTTAAAAAAAAAAACTTTAATTTGCCTTTCGTATAGTTGTTATTTATAAAATCATATTATTTTTTTAAGCAAAAACTTAAGCTTAAGCCAATCAGCCAGAGAATTAATTGGTGCTTTAAAAAGATAATAAAATTTATAGAACCCTTTAAGGATGTAGTACATTTATGTACATATTTGGATTGTAAATAAATAATAGAAGGCTATTTAGAAAATTTTACACACTATTGGGACAAATAACCCATTTAGCGCATTTTCAAAGCAAACGCTGTAAAAAAAAAAATCGATTCGAACTTTAGAGCTGTGGCTTTATACAAAATATTTTTAATATATTTACCTGTAGTTAAAAGCGCACACTCAAGTAAAGCTAGAAATACGTATACTTTATAAGTATTGTCAAAATTATTTTATATAAACGGAAATTTTGTAAATATTAAACAAATAATACATAATTAAGTACATAGTACACATAGGAAGTCGATTTACGTTATGCATGTACATAAATTCTCCATCGGTTTAGTTGTTCATTTCACGGAGCTTTTATACAAAGGAACGTAACTATATACTATTTACTCTGCTCTAATTAATTAATCCTAAAAGCTTTAACATTATCTTAATAATATTGTATTACTACAAGAACAACTACGCATGTACAAATAAATATCTAAAATTAAAAACAATCAAATTAACGATAAATGATTATTTAAACGAGTTTTCCTGCTGATATCCTTTTGAAAAAGAGTTTTGATTTCATAAAAATTATGTTTATTGGAAGAAATTCTTATTGTCTAAATAATAACAAAAATATTTAAACTACGAGCTATCATCCTCTTCAGTTTCATCGTCGCTTTGTTCCTCTTCCATAGATTCGTCATCTTTTTGTTTTATTAACAACATGTCCTCATCACTGTCCTCGTCCGTCCCATTCGTCTTGTCAGTACTTTGTTTAAGGACTTCCATTTTGTCAGCTTTATCCAGCAACACTCGCATGGTGTATTTGTTGAAGTCGCATCTGTGATTGGATAATTAAAATAAATATCATGTGTTATGATCCCAAAAGATCATAGTACTTACATTTTGTTAAGCATCTCGTACTTCCGTGATATACTCTCATGTAAACCCAAAAGAGACGTCTGTTTAAAGACCCCATCTTGATTTCCATGACTATTTAAAAGACAACAGCACCATTGCAGGTAGAACTCAATGTGGGGCGAAGACTGCAGCAGGCGTGATATCTGTGGAAGCAACCGCTGGGCAAAATCAGGTGACAGATCCGCACAAAGCAGTGTAACTGCAAGGAGAAGATAATAATCAACTTTAATGTTTGTAGACACGTGTGACGGCCAAACGGTCGTGTTAATTTACATATTTGTATGGGGAAAGTGGCTATATTTGAGGGTCCTTTGTCAGTGCCAAAAGGGGTTATTAACCATGTACGAAGGTATCTACAACAAGCACGTGAATGCAGAAAGAACCTTGAAACTGTTTATTAACGACAATAGCGGAAATTTGCACATTCGATCCAAAAGGAGTTAGGTAATAAACTCCTGTCTAGATTCGAGGGGTAAGCCCAACTCCTATTTATTTTTAGACATGCGAGAAATGGCAAAACGGTGAAACGAATATCGATTATAAAAACCATCAAAAAGAAGTTATGAAGGTCGTAAAACTGACTCCGTTGGCAAGGTCGTGTTACATGGGGGAATATTTTTGCCTTTTTTTTAATATTCATGTTTTAATAAGCACTTACTATCCTTATACGGCACGCGCTCCAGCACTAAGGTCACCAAATTGGAATCATTCAGTTTCAAAGCCATTGTGAGTGCCTTCGTATACTCCAACTTCTTGAGTGCTTCATGTGTGGCTTTAGGTGTCACTTCCAGCGACAGGTCGAATGGATCAAAAACAACACCTTAAAAAAAGAAATTGATGTGAATCGAATCCAACCCAAGGAAATTAAAAATGGTTTACCTTTGTCTAAAGCATATATACACAGGCCTTCAGTCCCAGCAGCGGCAAATGATTGTCCTGTTGGTGAGAACCGAACTGAGAATACCCTGACCTCAGGTTGAAAGCGTCTTGAGGACATGTCACCTTTTTGCACACCGGGTAAACGTATTGCAACATTACCGCCTTCTAATTCTTCACGCTGTTCAACCAAAGCCATATTTCCAAACTCACTAAGGTGCTTACGACTGATGAAATCCTGCAGAGAAATTTTAAATTTAAATATGTTTTCTTTCCTGCTGGTAACCCGGCACTTACATTTAAACCATCCAGACTGTGATTCTGAGTTATCTCAAATTTTTTAAGCAAGAGAGCCTCTCGCACATGATATATACATATGTTGGCAGACTTTCCAGCAGCGAGGATGCATTCTCCATCAGCCGAATACTCTATCGTTGAGAAATAGCTAAAAATAAATTATACGGATTAGAAACGGACTTAAAATTTCTATCCTGTAATCGTACTTTGATTGTGCATTTTTCTTGGCTGTTATTATGTCAGTGACTAAACGCCCGCTGCCCAAATCGTCACGTCCTTCTATCGTTTGTATTTGTGCTGCAGATTTTATATCAAAAATGATAATGTTGCCCACGAGTGTAGCCACTGCAACCTATAAAAAGTACATTGGAAGAGCGAATTAGGTAATAGGATTTCGAATGAAATTATTTTTATATACCTCTTCACCACTGGGACTAAAAGCAACGTTGGTAACATCAGCTACTGCGTCGATTGTTTCGTGCTCACTATTGCTTTCCAAGCAATTCCAAATCTTTACTGTCTTATCCCAGGAACCGGATATCAGTGTTGAGGAAGTGGCAACTGGCGAGAATGCAATAGAGGTAACTGGACCCGTGTGACCACTGATGATTTCAAGCAGTTTGCCATTCTGAACAGACCACAAGAATATTTCAAAAACATCTTGTCCTCCAGCCACAACTAGTTCACCAGAAAAGTCAAGTGCAACGCATGCGAATTGCACAGGATCTGGAGACGTGAATGTTCTAAAATTTCGATATCTACAAATAGAAATAACAGAATACATTATATTAAATCTTGGAAACGTTCAGACAAGTGGGCACCTACCTTATTATATCAAAAGCGCGTACCGTTCCATCCAGGGAACTGCTCACCAGAAACTTCTTGTTGCGACTGAATTGCACCGCAGTTACTCCACTTGTGTGCTCGTTGAAAGTTACAAAGCAGAAGCTATTTTGTGTGTTCCACAGTTTCACCTTGGAATCTTCACCTCCTGTAGCAATATACTGGCCATCCGGAGAGTAAGCAATACACGTCATTTCACTGCTGTGTCCCTGCTGCTTCATTATGTACTGTTCGCTCTGCCATTCCCACACCAGTAACTGTCCGACTTCACGTGATGCTAGTGCGACCCAATCTCCAGTGCAGTTAAAGACGGCTGTCGACAGCGGATAGTCAGAGATGCTGAGCGAGTGTATCATATTAACGTCGGGAAGCTCGTATAAAAAGAAGGCACCGGTACTGAAAGCTACAACCAACACTTTAGTCTTTCGATTATAGTTCGCAGCTGTTAGCAACGCATCACGATTTTCCTTGCGTGGTTCGGTGGCCAAGTAATGTCGACCCAGTTTTTTATAAGAAAATGGATGTGTTAATCTCAAACTCTGATCTTTAATATCATTTGGATCCTCCGGTAAGCTCGATATTTCATTTTTAATAGTTTGTTTTTCAACAGTATTTTCAACGTCATCTTCAGATTCAGCATCATTATCAGGGCTTTCAATTTTAATGGGAACTTTACGCTTGCTGTCTGGTGGTGCACTCACAACATCATTAGCCTCACTTAAATCAGACGGCTCCAAGCTACATTCCCATAAACAAAGCTGCCCGTTCCGGCTAATAGTATTTAAATGCAGGCTGTTTTGTTCAAAAAAGCATGCGACAATGGCATCCGTGTGTCCACTTAGATTGTAAGTTCTAAAGTTTCGCATGTAGTTGATGCCACATATTTTAGTCGAGCTATCGCGACAACCAATGGCTAGTAGCTTTGAATCTGATGACCAATCCAGCCAAGTTATATCGTCATAGCCGCCGAGAAAGCTGCGTTTTAATACAAATGGATTATATTCGCCAGTTATTTCTCCTGGAGAGAAAAATATTAGAACCAGATTTTCTCTAGCCACCGCGAAGTATTTGCCGTCCGGACTAAAGCTTACACACTGTACTCCTGTTTGGAATTTATGATGATGTATTCGTGTACAGGAGACCATACTTATAAGCTGTGCTTCGCCCTTCTCATTGACAGCAATCATAAGACTGCCATCTGGAGATAGGGCTAAATTTGTGTAATTGTAGCGAGACTCCAATGATAATGTGCGCGACTTGTTGCTAAGAAAACATACATCAATTAAGCATTACGAAGGGAGGATGTCAATAGATAAACATACTTTTTAAGATCGTAGACTGTTATCCGATTTCCCACAGGACTGATAACTGAGTTTCCATCTGGTGTGAAGACCAAGTTTCCATTGCGATAAATTGTACCCAACAAATTCGTAAACTGAAGATAAATACAAATGGTTTTAATATACAATAAATCATATTTAAATAATTGTGTTTTTACTTTATAAGAAAACTTCATATCGATGTTTTATTTCATATATTCAATATTTAAAAAAATCTTTTAAAGCGGTAAATATAAGCAAACGAGCTGCACGTGTAAATATAAACACCTAAATAATACCACGAACTGATACACGGACACATTTAGTATGTAATAAAACAGCTGCTCAAGACAGTATCTTTAATTTGTCGTCGAATTCTGTGAATTTCTTTTCATAAGAAGAAGCTATTTGTTGTATAGTCTTGAATAAAAATAAATAAAGTGCGTAATTTTAATCATGGAGAAACCCAAATCTACTGCTGATAAATTAGCAGAAAGAAAAGCAAGATTGCTTGAGTTGCACAAACAACGTCAGGAGGCACGTACTCAAAATCACCAGGAAGTTGTTGCTGAGGATGCACGCAAAAAGTTACCAAGCAATTGGGAAGCCCGAAAACGTCAAGCAGAGTGGTTGATGGCTGATGAAAAAGCGCGTACAGATGCAGAATCAGCTGGCAAAGACTATGAGCGACTTAAGTTACTTGAAGTTTCAGCAATTGACGCGGACAGAATAGAAAAGAAGAAAAAACGAAAAGATAATCCAGATTTGGGATTTTCAACATACGAGGCTCAAACTGCCCGACAATACAATCGCCTGGTAAAAAATATGCCTCCCCGTGATATGGCCAAATATGAAAAACAAAAGGCTGAGCTAGGAGAAGCATTTTATGGTGGCCCAAACACAACGCTTCATCAGCTTACAAAAGATACTCCAGGTGCGATTAATAATATGGTTAAAGATTTGGAGCAGCAAATCGATCGCAGAAAGAAGTATTCCAGACGACGTATTTACAATGACGATGCTGACGTTGACTTTATTAACGAAAGAAATTCAAAGTTCAACAAGAAGTTGGATCGATTTTATGGAGAACACACTGCGGAAATCAAACAGAACTTGGAACGTGGTACTGCAATTTAAGTTTAATTCACAACATTTACTGTATTGGATATCAAAATATATTTTAAGTGGATTGTGTACCTACAATTAACAATTTATAGATAAAATTAAAAAAAAAAAACTAAGTCGATAATCTGCAAAATATGTTTTTGTTTGTTTTGCTTTTACTTTAAAGACGAAGCATTCAAAATATACCAGTTAAAAAATATACCAGCTGCTTCAGTATTATTTACTTACTGCATCTTTGTTTACACGTTCGTAGGCAACATTTGAAAGTAAGAAATTTGTTTATTGACATTATTACATTATATTATATATTTGTCAATAGCAATGCACGAATTCAGTGCACGCGAAAAGTATTTAATAACAAATACCTTAAACTGTTTGCCTGTAATATTACAAGGGAGAGCCGTTCTCATAGATCTTTACAATGAGACTTCCGTAGCAGGAATTATTAGTGTTGCTGATGGTAATATGACATGCGAGCTGACAGAAGCTGTCTTTATAGACCGTGATGGGCAGCAACATGCTTTTGATAACTTTATGATACGCAATCGTATGATTCGTATGCTACATGTTCCTGCAGATCTTGATATTGAATCTGAGATAGCGAAACTACAATCAAGACGGAAAGCCAAACCAAAAGGAAATACCAAGCGGACCTTTAAGCAAAAACGTGCAGAAGAGCGCCACAAGGAAACTTTGGATAATCTGCAAAAGCAGAAACAATCACAAACCTCTTAAATTCTTTAAGATCTACGTTATTAATAATGATTTAAATAAAACAAAAAGTTTTTGTATAGTGTATAAGAAATGTTGATTATTTAAAGCAAAGTTACATCCATCCCAACTTAATTCACTTTATTTACCGAAAGAAACTCATTAAATTTTTACTTTTCCTCCCTGTATTTGTAGTGGAGGTCGTTGCAGTCTGTTTCGGAAATTTTAATCCAGCCATTTGGAGTCATGTGGTAAACACGAATTATGCCACCAGAATAAGCATCCCTAAAAGTAGCATGATAGATAGCACGACGTCCCAGCTCATGCGCATCTTCGTCTTTTAAGTCCCAGTTATACCCAGAATCAAGCACTCCAAATGCAAAAATGGAACCACTACCGACAGAGAACACATTTCCTGGAGTGCGGGAGCCTTCCGAATCAACGTAATAGAGCCCAGGTCCACGTTTATCGTACCCGGCTAACATCATACCCATACTCAATCCCATGCTCTTATATTCGTGAGCGATGTTGGCCATAATTTTGCTGGCTGCCGCTACTGAGATCCGCTCTTTGTTACGAAGCTCATGCAAACGGCATTCTTTAGCCAATACACGATCCCAGTAAACACAATCGGCAGCTCCACCAGCAAGTGTGCCTAGTAAAAATTGATTAATTTCGACAATTTTTTTCATTGATTGTGATCCAATATATTGGCCTCCAGTTGCACGTGAGTCCACAGCCAAAATGACACCACCTTGGTACTTAAAGCCCAATGTTGTTGTGCCGTGATCAAAATTGATTTTAATACCGGTTTTGGCGGCACTTGCTTGAATCTTATTCAAGTTTTCAAGAGGCTATAAATTAAAAGGAAATAATTTACTTTCTGGATGCAAAAATTTTCTACTTATGCTTGACTTACATTCTCAAATGGGGGAGCCGCCAAGGTATAAGGATTTTGTAAATTGCTGGTCAGGGCGTGTAGATCATCCTCAGCATCTGCAGTTGTCCACGAAGATGACTTCATGTAGGGTGCATTAGATATTTTACAAATTTCTGCTAATGCCATTGTGTTTTATATATTTTTTTAATTTATCGACGCTGATTAGTTAGTTTTACTGAAACTAAATTTTTGTGATGAGATGACAGACAGAATTTGTCTAGAGATGTGATTATGGTGTATATCGATATTTCTTTCGCGCATACAGATATACGATAGTTTTAAAAGGTGACAGCCATGCTCAAACCTGTTGCCAATTTTGCAATTCGCTTTAATTTTCTCTTCTATTTTTTAGGCCTGGCTTAAAGCCAAATTAACTCTGGGCGTTCACACATTATAAAAAAAAATTGCAAAACAAATCTTCAATTGTAACTTGTTATAATATTTAATAAATGATAAAGAGTCAAACAAAAACCTCTTTAAACATAAACACAATTATAACGGACGAAACTTAAAGATCGTTTTACATTGTAAGTGACAAAACGATGTGTAAATTCGCTGTGAAGCTGTGATAATTGTCGAATATTAAAATTGTTTTAAACAATTAAATTAAAAAAACAAAAAATGTGTTCTTAACATGAATTTAATGAGATATATAAAAACCATCGTTTTTTTACTATTAAGTCATAAAATATATATTTGATGTACGTCGAAAGTTTTATGCGAATGTGTGTACATATGTACACACATAAGTAATTGTAATGTAAATGTACATAGGAAAGTTTTCACTTTAAAAAGAGCTTCGCAGTGTTTTATATGTATATGTTAAAGTGTGTTACGCGTGCATAAATTTATGTACTGAATAGAGTGTAAATATGTAATAATAATTATTTTTGGCTTTTGTGCTCTACAAATATTCATATATTTGTTATTTATTTTAGACAATGCAGTATGGATCGGAATTTGAAACAGGAAGTCCTGCCAAATGCCGTTTCCGGGGTATGCAAATAAATTTAATATATATTTTTAGTTTTAAAAATGTATTATTTTAGCATGAATCGAGAAACTGGACAGCTTTGCATGAAGCTGTAGAAGCCGGTGATGACAAACGAGTACAAGTCCTGCTCTCTAGCAATGCTGATCGCCTGGCCAAGGAATCAGTTCAGGGTAATACTCCATTGCATGAGGCGGCTAGCAGAGGCTACAGTCGTTGCGTGAAATTAATATGTGCATTGCCGACTTTAAAAACCCAGCAGAAAGAAAAGAATAGGTTGAAAGCGAGAGTGACAAACACAATCGAAGCCCTACACAACAACACCCTAAGCATTATCAACCACGAGGGACTCTCAGCGCTTCATTTGGCTGCACAGAATGGTCACAATCAGAGTTCTAGGGAACTGTTAATGGCTGGAGCTGATCCCGATGTTCAAAATAAGGTATGATTATAAACTTTTAGTATCTATAAATTATTTTTATTTATTATATTTAAATTGTTTCCTTTTTTTTAGTATGGCGATACCGCGTTGCATACTGCATGTCGTTACGGCCATGCGGGCGTTACTCGTATTCTTCTTTCGGCATTGTGTGATCCCAACAAAACGAACTTAAATGGAGACACAGCCCTACATATTACCTGCGCCATGG
The DNA here is from genome assembly GCA_035044505.1 of Zaprionus lineosus. Taxonomy (NCBI): domain Eukaryota; kingdom Metazoa; phylum Arthropoda; class Insecta; order Diptera; family Drosophilidae; genus Zaprionus; species Zaprionus lineosus. Next base: position 66,845 of record JAWNNX010000674.1, on the reverse strand, counting down.
GCAGGCGAAAACTAACGCGCATTCTACTTGAGGCTGATGCTCGATTAAGTATCAAGAATGCGCAAGGAGATACGCCTCAAAGTATTGCAGTTCGAAAAAACTATCGCGAAATTAATGAAATTCTTAGTACCCCAAAAAGAATACGTAACCGTAGGGAAAAACCGAAGGATGCGGATAAAACGTCGGGACAGGATAAGGATAAAGATAAAATTAACATGGATAAATCAATTAATTGGTCTCCGTATGGATGTCACTATTTTCCCGATCCCCGCTCATTTCCATCGCCTAAGCTAGAAACTTTACCAAAAGAGCCATTGAAGCAAGGTGAACAATATTTTCTGGATCTTGCCGGCCACATACACAAGGGACCAGTGAGTGTGGGTAACACTTGCTACTGCGGTCCCTTCTTCCGCCACATAGAGAACAAGTTAAATTGCAACCGGAAAAGTCTCAAAAAATATGTACATAAAACGAAGGAGCGGTTGGGTCACAAGGTGCAAGCTCTAGCTATTAAAACAAATGATCAAATAGAGCAACTGACCCGTACAATGATTGAGGATAGGATTCGTTGTGAGAGCAAGCGCCAATATCTTAATGACTATCTTCGCCGTGGTGAACCTCTTCGCTCCACCTTTGATAATCAACTTAGGAGTCATAGGATCGAGCGAACGTTGTCTCGTTGCAGGAGTTTGGATCTACTTGAAAGTAACTTTGAGGGTGGTAAATTGTCGAACTCCAAGAGCGTTGACATACTTGAAAATAACAATCAGTCAACAAACGCTTCAGTTTATCATTCCCATTCCAAAGAAGTGGTCGCTGGGAGTGACTCCAACGATGATTCTCGTTCCAATTCTAGCATTGGATTGTCAGCAAATCACAACAACGCCATGGCTACTGCTATTCCGGTGGCTGAAGAGGATCTTAAACAATCCAAACTGGATGAGCTTAAATTGGATTTCCTTAAGGTATCCGAGAGGCTCGGTGATCTGTTAGAGAAAACCACATTGCTTATGGAACGAGATAATGAACAAGAGAATAAGTTGCAGCTTTGCTCCCTCTCGCCCGAACAGAGTAATCCGTCCGTGTACAGTCCAGAAAATCCTTGCAATTTATTAGAGAACAAAGAGAGTGCCAATAGTCCAAATTATGATGAATATACACACATTCAACGACGCTACCCGAACTCCAGTGAAACCTCAAATCCGTCTCAGAATTCAAACAGTTGGGAGTTCGAGACGTCTCCAGCAGAAGCCCAGAAGTATTATCATTGCATTGGACGTGGTGAAAATATGTTAAACACAGTGATCAAAGCTCTTCGAAAAGATGCTTCATTTGCGGAAATTAATGCCGAGGATGTGGATCTAAATGAGAACCCCGACAAAATCTGCGGAGACAAATTAATGTATAAAGAACAAGCTCTTGACTCTCCTTCCTCGTCATGCAGTAAAGATGTTGTATTTCATGCACAACAGTCCCGCGATGGTGCTCCCAGATCCATGTCAAATGTGATGAAACGCCAGCCACTTTGTTTGGAGGACAACTTCGCAGCTGATTCAACCTTGTATTACACGAATCCTGTGAATGCAGTTCACGATGAAATTGTCAGACACTCAGAAGCGATGCAGATGAGACGACAAAGCCCTCATGACAGTGTTGGGAAAATCGAGATTAGGAATAGTGAAATAAAATACCTTAAGAAACCCAATACCGGACAAGTAAAGGATATGGTGGCACAGCTTCAGAGTAAAATAGATTCCAACGTTCAATCCGACCATGATGTGACAGACTTTGAACATCCTCATCACATGATGAACCCAAACTTGGATAACAATCTTAATTGCATTGCTGGAAATGGCAATGCAGCGAAGGTTCTGCTACCAAATTCGTCGTCTCTATATGCGGCGCACGTGAGGAGTACTCATCAGTTTGCTGTACCTGAAAGACATGTACCGAAGGACGCATATTTTCATGATCTTCCAAATCGTTCACGAAATCAGCACAGGAGTCAGAACATTTACTCAGGAGATCTGGGCAACAACAATAGTAGACAACTTCGAAGCTATGGCGGTCATCCAATGCTTCCCGCTACCTTTGCCCCACTTACAGTGCATCCTCCTCCACCTAATCCTGAGTACATTAACCGTTCCCCCATCTTGCCTAACGGCAATCACACCTCTCAAAATTTTCATGGCAACATGCCACAGGGTCTAGGTTCAATAAGACAACATCCGATGATATACCGGAATCGCCACCCACCCGACGTCCTCAATAATGATATTGAAATTGACGTTGACGAAATTACAGCCGTAGGCCTGTATAATAATGTTTCAAGCCTGGTTTGAAACGAAGCAGCGGCAATAATATTGAATGCTAAGCCACAGATTTGTAAATATTTGTCACAATGTATTTATCATAATTATAAATGTAATCCTGTTAATGTTGATCTATGCCTGACATATGTCCAACTTTTGCTGGACACTAAGCCACTGGAATCTAACAATATTGGCAGTAAGTATTCAGAATTGATTTGGGCCAATTGGCGGCATTTGTCGTTTGTTTTGGCACAAATAGTCTGAAAATATATGTATATGTACTTATATTATAGAACTATGAATAACTACTTTTAGTGTTATTATTGAATTAAAATATATATATATATATTTTTTTAAAAAATTTTAAATATAATTGTTTTATGTATGTTGTAAATATCAGAATGTCAAGTACATATTTATTTGATAACAGATCCTTTTGGTGTTTCGATAGACATGCGGCTTTCGACATTGTATAAAATATATATAAACTAAGAGAAATGGTTTAATGTAAATTAACTGACGATGATAACTTTGATATCAATAACTTTCATATGCTTGCTTGCTTGATAATACCATTTAGCAATTTTCTATAAATGTTTACTTCGATGTTTAATTCAAAAATTTAGAAATCATTTCGCAGACGTTTGTTCCTACTGCTTTCTTCTACTTACTTACAATTATCGGCCACTTAATAATATCTTAATTCTGAATAGTCAAATTACAATTTGTAATTACAATAGCCAATAATTTAGTCGCTTTAAATGTAGTCTAATATAAATCTATTAACATTATTTTTGCGTTCTATTGGGGCGTTTTATCTTGGCTTTTATGTAATGAGTGTTTATTACCCGGCGTTTTGTTCTTCATCTTTTTCTTCACTTTATAACTTAACAATATTGTTGGTCTTAAGACAGCAGGGATGAGTTGCGCTCGCTTGGGACTTTGCTTGTTATCATTTTTTTTGGATCAGGTAATGTCTCAAAGTGGACTATTGTCCGAGTCTTCACGTTCTTGGATTGTAGTTATGCTTTGCTGCAAGGCATTCGGTGTGAGCCACTCTCTGAAAATAATTATATTGTTTATTCAAATATTTAAATTCAGCTAAAGCAAGTCCAATATTAACTCACTTTGGTAGGCATCTTTGTAAAAATGGCACACAGGAGCTAAAATGTGCTAGACGGTTTACCCAGCTGGGTATTTCTTGGCCACAAAGAATCTACAATAAAATAAATCACATTAGTCTTAACTAAAACCTAAAATCACTCGAGTTCATTGTCGTATATATACTTGTGTCAATGAGCCAGAAAAATGATTGCAATTATTGTTCATAAGATGATAACGATCTCCACGGAATTGGTTACCCAGTTCCTCGACAATGCGTCGCACCTCCTCGTATGTAAAATCGGTGCAACCAATTTGTATGCTTTGTCGGAATTGGAATTGTTCACCGAGTTCGTCATGGTCACGTGGAGTTATTTCAAATACACCAGTAAATGGAAATGGATGACCACCATATGCAAATTCAGTACCAAATGCTTCTACGCCGGAATGGAATACACCGAGTCCAATTGATGTGGTGTACTCATTAATCCAATACTGTAAGTAAAACATCATCTTTTGTTATTGCCGTCTTTGTTTACTTGAATTACTTTAACTTACCATGTCATATACATTTAGAATAACTGGCTCTCTTGTCCCCATATTGGAAGGCAAGAGTTCTTCATTACCATCTTTTGGTACACTTAGGCAGCTCGGAAAAGACAGGTTGCACGGCAGCCCGTTGGAGAACATTTGATTAAATGCGTTGTTTGTTTGGTTTTTATTTTGTTTTGTGTTTCGTATATCTGGAAAAGGAAATGGGCAAATACGCAGTCAATTAGTAACTTATTTACTTTTTATATCGAAGTTAAAGTTCACAACCTTATACACACACTTACAAGCCTGTATGTAAAAGAGCGAGTCTATGCACACACGTATGCTAGTATATGCTCATATGGTCATGCATTTAAGTACATATATAGGTATGTGTGCATGATACATATCTTCATTTGAATACATATGTACAACACACTTACTTACATATTACAAATGTGTCATGCTAAGCAACTTACACGTATTTTTGAATACTAATATTTCATACTCAAGACTAAGTTAACAAGTAATAACGCCAAAATATATTTATTGTTGTGCATTAATTGTTTTGTAAAGATAAGGTTTTAGTTTATACACAAAATTTTGTTGTTTATGGATTGATTGTAGAGTTGTGTCGGCCTAGTTCCGCTTAGTTCATTTAAACATTATTTTGAACCACTGTTATCGATTCATCAACCGTATAAATCGAAATGTAATTAGAAAACCAAAATCCTGTTAACGGATCGAAATTGTTTTCAACTTTAACTTTTTAAGTTAAATATTTAAAGAAACGATCAATTCTTTGTAAAAATTTGTTGATCGTTTGAATCTGTTCTCACAAATAATTTGTATTGACGTAATTTATTGTTTCTGCTTTACAAGTTTATTTTCTTTGAATTTTCATGGAATGTAGCGAAATGACTTTACAATTTTAGTTTTGTGGTAAGTGAATAATATCTTGTATTTTTGAACTTACTAATATAATTCTTTATAGATTTTTTTGTTTTATAAATATATACAACTACAAATGGAGACAGATTTAATATCAAATTGATACGAAATCAGCAGTCGGTTGTAATGGATGTTTTACAAACAAAATTTAATAAATTATGTGGTAGCAAACAGCTGTTTGTAAACGATGCATATAAATGATTGTACATTTGTATTCGTCGGTGTTACTAACCTGTAAGTGTCCTTCTATTGCGCATGTCAAAGGTCTTTATTCAAAAAAACAACACGTGCAGCAGAGCCTTTCAGCGTCGTTGAGAACACAACACAACAGAGTGAATTGATGAAAAAAAAATTTGCCGGCTCTCACATTTGTTGTGGCGTCGTTGATGTGCTCTCATCCGCAATCCAATAAGTGTGTTCCAGAGCCACCTATTCGCTCAGTGCCACCCATTCGCTCTATGACAGTAGCAAAATCAACTTCCGCCGTGCTCTCAGTCATTGCTGAGCGACGCGGAAGGACGGTTAAGGTTGAGTCATCTGAATGGTGCAACTGCAGCCAAAATTAGTGTAGAGATAAAAATATCCTATTGTGCATCCTTGAAAAATTTTTATTAAAAAAAAAACCGAAACTATTTGTGCATAAATTTTAATTTTTCAAATTGTGTTATTGTTGGCAAAGTTAAATTTAAATAATGTATTCCAATGCGCATTAAGTCCTGTTTTTTCGACTACCCATTGAACTGTGTGAAAGTGCAATTTATTAAGATGTGCAAATTGTTTCAGTGATACAAAAACATATAATAATATTTGAAATTAGCGCTTCCCAATGCAAAAAATGTTCAAATAAAAATGGAAAATTCGCCGTCTAGCTCAATCGAAAAACAAATTGATCATTTTTTGGAGCACTTTAAGCGAAGTGCTTCCAAAGCCATAGATGCCGAGTGGGGCAGCGGCACAGACACCAATAATGGCCAATCTGGTAGCCCACAGCGACAGCCACCTCTTCAACGATTGCTCCAAAAGACCAAAAGTCGTTCCAGCTGTCTAGACGTGTCAGAATTGTCAGGTAATTGTAAGAAGCTTAAAATTAGGAACAATTCATGAAGTACAATGTGGATGACATGGCCAAGGCCACAAAAAAAAACGTTCTATTCCCCATGTCCTATTGGCCATTAAACTACTTTGCTCGCCCTTTATACTCATATGTGTGTATTGATTTTTCTTAAGAAGCAACGACTTTGGCATTTACTACTCCTTTGATGTCATGGTTAAACCAATACATGTATACTTGGTGGAATGGGCGTTGAACTTTGTGTAATGTGGGCTCAATATATATACAATATCTCTATTAATTAAATAAAACACTTTACTTTAAAGCTCAGTTATTCGATATAGAACTTTTTAACAACGATATCTCCTAGTGGAATGTGTGTAATGAAGTATCCTTTACTCAGTGGATGATTAAGACATTAATCCTTATAAGCATACACACCTTTTTGCTGTATTCTTAAGGTTTGGTAGTAAAGTGAACAAGGTTGTTTCATGGACTACAAGTTAACAAATACAATCAAAGGTATATGGACTAATTCATTTGAAAAACGAAACGTTAAAGCCTTTTTGAAATGCATACTGCACTTCTTGTTAAACTGCACTTAAATGGCCGCTCTTACGAAATAGATATACATACACACAAACATGTCTTGCTAAATGTCACCCTCATTGCAATTGGTGCACCGGTGCAAGTGGGCTTCAGATCTATTTAGGGTAGTCGACGCTTATTTCTAATCGTTGGTACCGTCAATTGTCACTTGTTTTGCCTGTTGCTTTGCTGGAAGCCCACATAGCATCGATAAATATGGCCTTGCTTATTAAACGTTCTCTCAGAATACCTCAAAATTAGCAATGATTGCATGTCGCTAAATAGCAATATTATATACGCTGTTTAAGAAACTTTTACTCGATTTTTTTTCATAACAAACCACTCAACTTTTTTCTCATAATTTTCTCAAAATATATTAAACAAAAACAAATTACGAAGCTCAAAATTTAAATATTTGCAATACATTCACATGGCGCCTAATTTAAAAATCGATCAAAAGGTATACCCCTATAATCAAAATGTTAGCTTTATCGATATATACAAATCAAAGGATGCTGTATGGGTTTACTTAATATCGAAATAAGCAGTTGATCGTCGATATCTTGTGCCGTGAGTATGTTATATATCGCTGTTATTACAGAAACTGATCACCATTGTGTTAAGTTAACATTAGTATTTCTCCTCCTCAGCTGAGTTAAGAATGCCCGGTCCATAATATAAATAAATATTGAGTGGTTCTTAATTAACTAAAGTGTTATTAAATGAAAAATACTATATAATTGTGTGTTCAGTTGTTAAATTATAAATAATTATTTTGCAACATTTTCACAAGCATTAAAAAATGTTGAACTGATAGCGCAAAAGTGTATGTTTATGCATATGCGGGTGTTCTGATTTCTTGGCTGCGGCGTCATTACCAAACTGATACGTCAATTATCACTCACAAACCAATTTAAAACTATCTGTGATTGGCATTATTTGCATATACGTGTACATAAGTGGTTGAAACATTTTCTGGGTGCTGCTTTTCTCATCTAAGTGCATTAATACAGCATAAATTGAGGTAAATGAACTACTAAGGTATTGCAATCAAATATTTTCTATACATTTAACGTACATAATTTCTTTTTGTGGTAAAAGTGACGAATCACACTAAAATTATTCTTTATTGCACTCTGGCGGTAATGGGCGGTAGTGCGGATATTTATATATATATGGTATGCATTATGAAACATCGGAAATATACAATTTATCTAACGTGAACCATTAACCGTTAAAAGTCTGTGTGTGTGAATAGCTAGTATTTATTTTGGGCTTACCGGCATCTCCTGCTATATGTACACGAAATGTTGACCAATACCAGTGCAAAAGTTTGAACATACATGTAATTAATGTCCCGTTGTTTATTATTCTTATACAACTATTTGTAGTACTACGATACTAGGGTAGAATTTATATTGTTTTGCCAACATTTCTATAAGAGTGTTTGAACTTCGGTACCGCAATTTCAAAGGCATTCCTCTTCGTTCGTTTTTCGATTTGCCTTATATATATCCATATGTACGTTGGTCAACTAAATATAAATGTCACCTTTGCAGTTGTATATAAAAACAGATTGTTTTTATGTATGTTTATGCATATGTGGAAAAAATACATACATTGGAAAAACTTCAATTATCTTGTACATTAAAGGTAGCAAAATTTGTACGTGCCTTTTGCAGCATTTGGTTTAATGGCTTATGGATTCATAATGGATTCATGTGGGTATGAGAGAATTTTGTACATACATATACATATGTGTGTGTTGGTACAGCAATTGATTATCGATATACCATTAATGTAGATATATGTATGTATGTGTGAGTGTGTCTGTAAAAAAAGAGAAATTAATTGAGTGAAATGTGTGTATGTATGTATTTATCTATGCTTGTATATATTTATGTTGGTCTTGCAGTAGGCGTATTGAATTTTAACCGATCGTTAATTAATTATATTTTAATTTGAACAGCAAGAACCAAACTGTTAATAGGCGCCTTGAAAATCTCTTTGTAGTAGCATAAATTCCGACGAATTGTTAGGAGCAGAGTTGAAGAGTTGAAATGTTATGGCGTGTGCCGAAGTCCAAGAAAAGTAAAAGTTAAAGTTCAAGTCGTTATAATTAGTTTCGCATACATATTTCAAAAATCACCTATTATTATAATTTGTATGAGAAAGGCTTGCACCGAACAAGCTATCATAGATACATGTATTCAGATAAATTTAGATTCATTATTAAATTGTCAGTTATTGGATAATTACTGTGACGTTTGATATTATTGTTCTCGGCATTTTAACAATTACGTAAGCAAACATTTTTAGATAATATATTATTATGTCTGTGTATATATAAATTCGTACTTGGAATACTGAATTACCTTTGACCAGCTACCGTAGGTGTCGCATAGAACAACAGCGATGGCAACGAAACACATTTTCCGGCATCAACCTTGTGTTTGAATTGTGGCTTCGGATCGCTTTCAAAGAGCTTCAAAGCAGCATTGCGGAACCGTATCTCTGTGTATATCATTAAAGTGCTTGAAATCAGTGCGAGCATCCCTCGGAGGCGGATGTCACGAGAGTAAAGTATTTTGGAGAAGTTGTAAGTTACTTACCACATGTCTATGTGATTTTTAAGTGTTCATTGAATGCTCCAATTGGTTTGTTGCCTGTCCATGGCAAACGATTCTCGGCGGCTGAAGTCCAAATGCTGGCCAAAGAAAGCAAAAGAAATGGCTAGTTAAATGGCTCTTGGTGCTCTTTCTTCTTTTTGCATTGGGCTTAAATTAAATAGTATTCTACAGATCGAGCAATCAACTCCATGGCAATTATTTCCCACTCTCTTTCTTTCTCTCCATTGCGCTGGGGCACTACAACTCTCTCTCTTTCTCTCGCTTACTCTCTTACTCTATCTATCTGTTCGTTTGGGGAGCAGCTGATGGCGACGATGCTATGCCAGAGTCTCAGTAACAGACTCGCGCCGAGTATTGCAGCGGCAAAACCATACGCCGCATTTCAGTTGGTAGATTCTATATAATTTCAAATTTTGTTGTGAATTGTGGGATATGTGATTTTTCGTCTTTACGACGTTTGTTACTCACTCCGTGTGACACATACAATTAATATACATATGTATATTAATATACGTACATATTATACACATATCTGTCTAATAAGAGTTAAAATTCTATTGTAATATCTAAAAGCACCCTTGTGTGTATATGTGTGTGTGTGTGTGTGCGTGTGAATAAACATTTAATTCGCGAACAAATATCTACTTGACTCGGAGCAGTGCAGCATATGTGAAATGTTAGCATTGATAGAATCGTAATCAGTACGGCATATGAAACCTTATCTAATAGATACGCAACACTAGGTGTACGCAGCTCCAGGTATAATGGGGAACCAACCGAGTATTGCAGATGGTATGTATGTTTTGCGTGTGATAAGTAATCATAAACGTTGTTTATCCAACGACAATGCCATCAGTTCCGAACAAAAGCCCGGAAAATGATTGTCTATGAATAATTTGTATTTACTGTCATTCTTAATATCAGTTTTAGTCACAATATTTCAATGGTATTAATCATTTTGAAATCAATTTGCTAATATCTGAAATATGTGATCGTCCCCCAGTCATTACAACTTTCTTGGAAATTAAATTAAGAGACTTCTTTGTTGAGCCGATCATTGAAACATTGCAATGTCTTAAGTATGTGGATTTGCTCAACACGTTCATTGTTGATCCATTCTCACCTGCTTGTTACCTCTTACTCAATGAATCCGCACAATGCGCACAGCCAGCATGCGGAACAACTTAAGATTCTTAGATGCGAGAGGCAAGTGCATGGCTGCGTCCATCTGGAAATGGGTCAGAGCTAAAAACAAAACGCAACATCCATAACCACTTTGCAGCTGTGGTGCACACACAGTCAAACTTATGAGTGCACAAAACATATACATCTATATATATTGTATGTATATGTATATGTATATATATTTTTATAAATTTCTTTTATGAGATATACATGTGTCTACACTTTCGGATTGACTGTGCGTTCAATAGGTTGCCCAAGAAGTGTGAACCATTCGCAGCACATTTCCATCCCCGACAATTACTGAAAGCCTCAAATACCACCGTCCACCAAGTGGGATTCTGAATGAATTATGTGATGCAAGTTTCCACTTTTCGATATTTCAGATAATGACGTGGAGAATGCTCTGGCCGAATCGCAGGCAATTGTAATGAGTGCATCTCAAACACAGCAGCGGCAACAACAGTTGATAAACCAGCATATGATCGATTCTCAGATCTCGGTTAGCAGTGGAGCTTCCATACAAACGGCGATCTTTCAATCACTTAGCAACTCACCGGCACATAACAATCGCAGTGCAGTGATACTGCAACATACCACATCCACGATTAGCAGCAACTCAACCAGCTCAGTGAATTCGCAGGGTATTACTTATGCCACGGAGGCGCTGAATGTGCACAGGACCTCAGAGCCAATTAACTCGTTACTGGAGCACATAAGTCCAGCTCAAGCTGCCGCGGCCATGAGCGGCGAGGGTGTCCTTAACATAGCTGATGTAGCCGATTTACTGCATCCACAGCATGCCATCATTACTGGCGGTCGCTCACAGGAAGGTTGCCCACTAATCATCTTCCCGGATAATAACAACTTCAATTCAATTGAAGAAGCGGACTACCAAAAGCTTATATTGTACCTAAGCTCAGTGCCATCGTAAGTGGAATGAATTCTCTTGAGCACAAGTAGCCATAAAAAATATAATCTATTTTTTGTAGCCTTCAAGATGCCGATCTTGGCTTCCACTTAATTATCGATCGTCGCAGGGACAGGTGGACATCCGTAAAGACAGCGTTGCAAAGAATCTCGGTATGATCAGTTAATTTTCGAAGTGTTCAGTTAATTGATAATAATTATGATAATTTTATGCTCCAGATTTACTTTCCGGGCATTATACATGTGGTCTACGTACTGAGACCTTCGGGTCTTTTTCAGAAGGCCATATCTGAGGTGAGTTCAAAGTTTTCTTCCAAGGACGAGTACCGCTTCCGTTTGACTGTCTGCTCTTCACTGTCCGATCTACATGAATTTGTGGATCCCAGTCAGCTGACACCCGACATGGGTGGAACGCTTATATATTCGCATCACGAGTGGATCCAACAAAGGATTGTAAGTACTTCAGTATCAACATTGATTTAAGAGACTTACATAATTTTATATTTTCAGTCACTGGAAAAGTTTTCCAGCTTAACGCATCAAGTGTCCGCGGAGTTGGACGTTTTTATACAAGCGATACATGACACGGAGTTTCCCAATTCTGTAGAGGCAACAAGGAAGCTACTAGAGGATCAGGGCAACGACTATGCACGACTGAAGGTTACCTCAATTGAAGTTTTATTCAATAGCAAAAAATCTAAATTAAATTCTACATTTTAGGAGGAGATACTGGCTGCAGCCAAGCATGGAGAGACATTGCTGGACAAAATCAAATCAGTTGAAGAGCTGAAGGAGTTCTCAGAACGCACAGGAAATGTTAGTGCCATTGAAAGGTATGCTCCAACCACAGAGTGTTAAACTACAAGAGTGGGTGATAGCTTAACAGCGAAATGTTAATGTTAAAAATAGAATCTTGAGATTGGCTCGGTAATATTAAAACATTAATCATACTTAAATTATGCAAATAATTCAAATAATTTTACATAACAACATAACATTATTCTCATAGCAAAGGATTTGTGTGATAATTTACTTATTCCTGTGCCTTTGGCCTTTGTAATTTACCTTTCAATTATGCATATTTTTTTACTACCGAGCCAATCTCAGGGCTTATTATTTTTAACAGAAAGCTCGAGAGCTATCATCCACTCTTGTATTTGGTGCTCTGTGGCTCCAACATAGCCAAGGCTTCCCTAATCCCTCTTCCTGTTTTCAAACACCCTGCGGTATTTTGCTCGAAATTTCTAACTCTCTTATATAAACAAGGCGTTTCTGTATTAACCATTAACTAATTACTGTTTTTACTAACTTGAAGTCCATTTGGTTTCTTATAGCTCTGCACTGGTTTTGTATTACCGTTTATTTTAAGAAAATGTTTTGAAAACTAAGTCTCAGTTTGTTCATGTTACTTTCATTTCCCGAAATGTGCGTATCAAAGACATGCCATTTACTGATCTCAATTAGAAACAAAATTCCATTTAAGTTAAATTTTTTTTAAGTTTTCTATTTCTATTCTATTTTATTTTAAGTCGTTTCTAGCTAAAGTAGACTCTGAATATTATAGATTTGCATAGTTCTTTAGAAAATTAATTTAAAGTTTTAAGTCAATTAAAAAAGAAATGTTACATCTTATTATTATTTGCTTAACAATTTAGAACATTTCAATTGCTTATTGTATTTTACAAAGATTAAATATACATTTAAGTTAAAGTTTAAAACAGTTATTTTTAAAGCTTAAACAATTTTGCAGAATGTAAAATCTTTTTCAAAATGCAGCATTTAAATTATTATTCAAACTCAGATATTGTTACCTTAAAACTTTCTATTCAATTATGTTTAGTGTTAAATATTGTTTAAATTATAAATTTTAAAATTTGATTTTTTAATATTATTATTTAATATTAAGAAATATTTTAAGTATGGAGTCTACGATGTAGGGAATCTACTTAAACGGTTCTGTAAAAAAATATCCATAATGTAGATCTCAGGGTACGACAACCAGCATTTTCTCGCTGGGGTATAAATCATGTTGAATATTGTGCCCTATGAGTAATAAAATTAGTAAGGATCAGGATAGGAAACTCAAGAAGAAGAGAAGATAATAAAATAATTTATATTTAAAAATTCAAAACTTACATAACACATAATCGAACAATTAAAATTCATTGAGAAAATTAATCTTTTGAGGCTTAAATAAAATAAAAATTATATAGATTAAATTAAATTAAATTAAGTTAAATTATAAATCAAATTATGTATAATTAAGTTAAATTATTTTATTTTTAATACGTTTATTTGATTAAGCTTAAAGCATAAAAAGTCAAGTTTAAGTATCTTCAGTTACTTTATTTTAAGTTTAATAATTTAGGTGAAATGTTGAAGATATTATTCTTGATTTTACCATTCAAGGAACATAGGGAAATAGATATTCATATAATTATATATAGAATAGTTAATTAAATAATTCATATGTTATCCTTGTTTTTTTCCTTATTATTGTGAGCTGAGTTTGTTTTCAATAAAGCAGTAAATATAAGAAATTTATTTTTTTATGAGAGGGAGAATAATTTTTATATTCTGTAGCTTCCATCTCTGATTATTTAGAAGCTCCTATTTTAGGTTTATATAATCTATATATTGTGTATTATGAATCGATAATCAATTGATTTTTAATTGTAAATAGATATTAATAGGTTAAAGTAACAAATGAAATTTATAAATTATATTAACTAATTGCATGATAAAAGTTTTATTAATGTGTTCAGCTTTAATTGTTGTTGAGTGATTTTATATAAACTATCGTTCATTATTAATAGAAATCTAAGAAATAAGATTATATTTAATGCATGCATAACTGCAGTATATGGCGAGCATATATAGTGTATAGCTTTATGTGAATATGGTTAAGGAACACCTAAACTCTGCCTCTCAAATGGCCACACCAAAGACTCTGCTCACAGCTCACAGCTCACAGCTCACAGCTCACAGCTCACAGCTCACAGCTCACAGCTCACAACTTTCACTAAGCACAAGCACAAGCATTCAAAAGACACACATTTCACGGAAAATAAATTGTTTTTAATGAATAAACATGAAGTATTCTTTAAGATCATCGGAATGTCGTTCATCTCACTCATAAAGCTGTTGCCGTCTCTTGTCTTTTATCTCTCCAATGTTGCCAAAACATTTTCCAAAATAACGAACTTCTTTACAAACAAAATAATAAATCAAAAAACCAAAAATCAAAAAATAAATAAATATCATTGAAATGACATCGACCGTAAAATATTGATGTGCAGATCCAGTGCAGGGCAGCCAAAACATCGCCAACAAATTATTTACCATCAACAATATAAGTTTAAACAACCTCAACATTATGATGATTGTCGCGATTACCGTAGACTCTTGGTGCAACTGGAGGAAACGGAGCGGCGCTTCGATGAGTTCTGGCGGACGCATCGCAATCGTCTGGAGCAATGTCTGCGGCTGCGCATGTTCGAGCAGGACTTTCGTGAGCTTCAGGTGGGTCTTTCATTCATTTTATTTAATTTACTTGCGCACTAATGACATTTATGAATCTTTATGGTAGAACGTCTTCGATGGACATCTGAAAACGATCGGCGATATGACTGAGATTGGTGAGAGTGTGGAACGCGTTGCGACACTAATACAGGAAACAGAGCAGTTCCAATCTGTGATCAAAGCGGATGTGGAGCATGCCGAGGAGGTAATACAAGCTGGTCAGCAATTAGTTGGCTCCCGCGGCGTCTATCCCTGGGAGATTGTTCAGCCAAAGTGCGATGAACTGCAGCGCGTCTGTGATATAATCAGCATGCGCCTGACCAAGCGTCTAGAGATTCTAGCAAAGAACAGCGAACTAATGGAGAGAGTTGAAAAGGTAATTAATTACAATGTAAATTCAAATAATGCTATGATACTTACCTAATTGGACTACCCAACTCATTTCCCAGGCTAATCAATGGTGTGCCAATGGTGTGGAACTCTTGGCCTCCCAACGCATCGAGAAGTGTTCCGTGTCGGCTGATTTGGCGGAACAGAGCCTGCATGAGATTCAGGCCTTTATTGCATCTGCTTCCGATTTCAAATTATCTAGTCCAAGTGAATTTAAGAAAATCTTTCTGGAAAGCACAACACCCGAGACCAAAGCCCTTGTATCTCAGGTGAGTGATCTATACATGTAATCCTATAAGTAAGGATCTCAAACTAACTGTATACTAATTTTAATGAAATTTCAAACAAGTTCTAAATTGATCTTAATTATAAAAAGTTTAAAGCTTTATTAATTTTATGTAAATCCTTTGAATGTTTTTTTGGGTTCTTGGAAATACTTCCTTGCACTTCTTATAAAAATGAAATGTTTTTAAATTTGAGGTTCTTTTATCGATTGAAAATTCTCAGAATTTGTGTAGTATCGAAAATGCAGTACATACCGCTTATATGCAAACCCCTTAATGCAGACAACATTTTGCATATAAGCAATATTTTCTTTTAAGCACATAAAATTAATAATTATGATGTTTAAAAATAAAATTAATTGCATTTAAGCACTATTTGCATATAAGCAGTTTGCATATAACCGATATATACTGTATTGTGTTTTTCCTGCTACAAATTTATTTGGGGTTCGATCTAAATACATTTTTAATTTTAATTTTAATATTCGAATTTTATTCTTGGGACCTATTAATGTGCCGTTAGGCTTATATATATACATATATATATTTTTTTTTTATATTTTTACCCTTTGAATGACATCTAAATTTGTAATACTTTGTTTTGAACCCTTGGATACATTTCTAAAAGAAAATAAGGATTCTAAGTCGCTAAACATCCTTAAATCAACCACCTCAACAATCGAGCACACATCGAGTAGCTATGACCGCAAATTATGATAAAGAGGCTGTAGCCTGTTTTCGAGCTGTTCCAGAAGCAAGAGAGTTTTACTACTTTAATAATTTCACTTGCTAGAATCTAGTCAATCTGTTGCTATCGCCATGGCATCCATCAATTTGTTGCTTCGTCAATAGCTGGCAAACACCTGTCAGATCACACTGCCAGACGGACAGATGCTGATGCAATTGATGATGATAGCCGGCGCTTTCCTTCGATTAAATAATTTTATATTTTATCCAAGAGAACGGCTATTGACCCGTAAAGATGCACAAGTCTGTCAACATAGGCCATAGTCGTCCATTGACTGGACTTGGAATTGTCTTATGTTGCAGGTGATTGTGATATAATTGAAAAGACTGGTTGCTACAGTCTCTCTTCAACTAGTTCCTGCCGCCGTCTAACTACGTACGAGAACAGTTAGATAACAGCTCTTGGAATCGGAATGGGGCATTCTTTAATGCTACAAGCATAATGCGAATTTAATTCCATTGCAATCATTTAACCGGTTCCATGTGGTTGGCTTAGAGCATAAACTGGACCTGTAGGCGTTGCTGCACTTATAATCCAATTTAAAATATGATTATTTATGTGTGATTTGATATATGAATTTCCGGTTCTTCCAAATGCTCCTAAATGCTTTTCTAACAAATTTAAAATGTCCTTCAAAATTTGAACTCTATCTACTACTATTGATATATTTATGTGGCTGAAGTTTAAAGAATCTATTTAATTTAAGATTTAATTATTTTTTGAAAAATGTGTTTATTTTATAATTTAAATTAATTAAGTCGTCCCTTTGACTTTTCCTCTGCTTCCGATGCGTGTCACGCGTAAACTTGATTTCCGACTTAGTCGGACTTAATTTGTTCTGCATACATCAAGGCAGACAACTTACTGTAAATATATATATGTATATTTATTATATACATGTAAAAATACTGAAAAAAAAAAACAAACTTATTCACCTACATTAAATTCAGGGCATGCGAGGAACCGCTGCATGGAAAAGTTTGTGTCTCTATGCCAGCGGCGTTGCTTCGTAGTTTGTTTAATTTAAATATTAAAAATACTCAATGTTGGGAAATTAATACATAGTCAATCTGCATAAAATTATAAAAGGCTTCCATTGTTTCCATTGAACCAACAAAGAGCGGGGGACACAGCAGTCGTTGTGGCCACGCTGAAATATTATATAAATTGTCCTTGTCCTATGGGATATAAAGCCGTAATACTGCAATTCTAAAATAGATAATACTTGAATCTATTTAAAAGAAAAAAATATCCTTTGAGGAATTAATATATATTCTTTAAAAAAGGATACACAACACAGATGGCAAAGCCTGCAGAGACTTCCTCCCAGAGAAAACCAATTATGATCGGTTGTCTCCGCTCTGCTTCTAGCAATGCGGCACACATCGAACATGTTCGTTTGTCGCGTATCAAACCAAAGTGCGCACGCATCAAACAAAACAAGTTTGCCGTCAACGCTTTTCAAGAGATTTAAATAATGTTTGCCGTGGCAATGGTTAACTATACAAAGTTTAAACAAACAAATGATAGATGGCTTATTAAAAAATATAAAAAATATTTGAATGGAGTAAACAATTAACAAATGTGCCCAATTGGCACAAGCAACAGAAACAAACGACTGTCAATAAATTAGAGAAGAGAACGCAGTTGCGAAAAGCTGTCTAATTATTGGTATTTAAACATTGTATCCAGAGATAAACAGCTAAAGCTTGACCCATTTTCTTGGCCTTATCTTAAATCCAGTTCCAGCATTTCGTTAGGCATATATTCATTTCAAGTCCAAGTAATAACTAAAAAGTTGTCATGGGGGGCAGACACGAAATAGGTCAGCCAGAAGACCCGTTTGCCCACTGCTCGACGGGAATACTCTTTGGGCATTGCATCTGCGTTCTTTCTGGATTTCTGTGTAATGATTCTGACACATTTCAGACTTCTTCGCTGGACCGCTTTCATTCCAGTCTTTGCCCGTTTGACCAGTTTACCAACTGGATATCCTTGCAAACGTGAACAGCAAAAAAAAAAAAACAATTAATAATAAATAAAAAATGTAATCATTTTAATGATTGTTACTCGATTATCCGAATTGCATCATATTTCAAATCAGTTGAGTTCGTGTTAGTTTTTTAATTTATAAATGTATTTAATATTTGACTTAGTTTCAAAACTCAATCGGTTTTCTAAAAATTGATAAATTTTAATTTTTTAATATTTAAATTTTTTTTTAAATATTCTTTTTTTCTGAAAAATATAGTTTTTATTTGTGAATTAAATTGTTACTTTTAAATTCCACATAAAACTCCACAAATCTTCAGGCTTCCAACTCTTCAACTTAACTTCTTATAATTGTAAGGTTATTTAATCCTCACCTTTAACAAGTGATTACAGATGGCTTCCTCTTTATTAACTAAACTTGTGCATTTATCACGAACCCCTGATTTATCCTTAAAGCAAAAAAAAAAAAAAACGCAGTATGGGAAAAACCAATAAAGAAAACTCGCGTACACACAGTTTCCACAACAATATCTTTAAAAAAGTTGCAGCAGGAGGAAAATCCGTTAAGCATCTACACAGACATGCACACACATACATACACATTTAGTGTACATACTTGTTTAAATAAAGTACAAAACTTAACGTCATTCACTGTCGTACGCAGCGTGGGCGCTGACTCCTGCAAAGGTCAATGGAAGTTGTTGGTGGGTGGGGGCAACTGGTTTGTGTCTTGGCTGAAGAGCATCCAACCTGACATATTGCCACTTAAATAATATGAAGCTGCAGCTTTTCAGGGCTGTCTGCGTGTTAAAAGTTGTAAGGTTTTCAAATATTTAAATAAATTGCAATCAGGTGTAAAAATCTTGGACAGTTCATGGAAAATAAATATAAAAAAATGTTTTCAAATTAAGGGTTATTTGTAGGAAGATGTGCATGCGGCAGCCCTGGGGAAGATATCATCCAATGTCTGTCCGGTTTAAATAAATAACAATTTGAGACATTACAAAACATCTACAAGTTTGCTTAGCGCATCGGCAGCTGCATTTTATTATTTGATTAAATGCATGTGTTCAACGAACTTTCGCAAAACAAAAAAAAGAAAAAAAATTAAAAAAAAAAAAAATAAATAAACAAAAAAAAAACCACAAAACTGGTCACCGGAAAATAACTGCGACGCCTGCGTCCCAGCCTAATCGAAGCGCGCCTTTGGCGACGCGGCATGGAGGCATCTGCCAAGATGCGCCTTTGCCTAGTTGACAATAAGCCACCAACAGCATCTCTCTTCCCACTGGCTGCGACCCGTGCCCCTGATGCGGAAGCAAAAGTGAAAGTGGCAACTTTGCTGCTTGCCGGCCATTACATAAAATGTCAAATGTCACGACATTGCCAAATCTTTGTCCTCTGGGCGCAAATCGATTATGCAATTGTCAGTTATCGATTATTTTTAAGTGCCAACATGTGCGCAGCTATCAAATTGAAAGCCTTTATTAAACTATTGTTACATGAATTAACCTTTTAATAATTTGTATTTAAATGAATTTCTATAAGTTAATATTATATTAAATTAAATATAAATATATTTATATATATATGAGATATTCACTCTTGGTTGGCTCTGCGACTGAGTAAATGCCTGGAGAAAGAGTGAAGCCTTCTGAGGCTAGCCAAAAAGGATATATACCCAATTTTATTTGTTGATGTTGTCTGCACAGAAATTCTCGCATAACTTTCTCGACATGAATCGATTCCTATTGCCACCGCACGAGGAGTATACAAACTTCTTGCAAGTCTCGTCCGCCAAATCGAAGTACCACCTCAGCAGGTGGTTCCTGCAATTTCCATATTTGACCGGCAGGATGCACACTTCTAAAGGGGCAGGAAATTTTTTTTGTAAAAGTGTTATAAAATCCATGGAAATGCGAACCTTTTGGATCTAGTTGAGCTTCACTCCAAGTGCAGCTCATTGCCAGGATCAGCAGAAGTCTCACAACAATACGAAAAATCATCATTTAATTTCGAGTTCAACTTTGTCAATGCACTGAATGCTCCTGTCCAGAATCTCGAGGTTTTTATAGCTACCACCGATGGGTGTATCATATTACAAAAAAAAATAAAAAAACGTAGGGGAATGTTATTATTGCTTGGAATAAGAAATGTGGTTTATAAATCGTAGAGTATAAATAAAATATGGACTTTAAATTGCTGGGGCAATGCATGAATGATCAGGTAATGCAGGTGACTAAAAAGGAAAATAATGGAGTTTGTTTAGGTATCTGATGACAGAGATGACACGCCTGCCACACACATGTTGAGCAGCAGCTGCACCTTTGTTGTTGCAAATTGTTCAATTGTTATCCACCGGTGGCAGGCACTTGCTGCACTCTGAGAGTCTCAGCAATTTTCTTTTCACGGCCTGAGCTCAGCTTTTCAGTTTTTCACTTCACAAATCACGGTGAAAACGCGTGCGAATACCTCTAAATTCTCCTACATAATTAAATATGTGTGCATAAACAACTCTTTTGCATGTACAATTGAAGTTTTAGTTTTATTTTTTGTTTTGTTTTTTTTTTTATATTTTCTTTTTTTTTTATTCACTAAAAAGTTGGCAGTTTGTGTGTAGCAGATAAAAAAAAAAAATAAGAGGCATTTCCGATGGCCACTTTGAAGCCTTTTAAAAAAGAGTTTTAAATTTTTCCAACATTGACGGAGAAATCTACGTGTTGTTTTCCATCAATTGATCATTTTACTATTGTGCATTGATTTTCCTACTGCGGTCTATTTAGCTTTTCCACCGATGATCCAGTTTTGTTTAAATTTCCATTGGGTTAAGAATAAATCGCTCTTTGCTCCATTTTCATCGCCTTCATTTTTCCACTTTCTCTTCACAAATTCCACTTCTCTAAGAACTTGTGTTGCCTTTAAAGTGAACAATATGATAAAAAAAACAAATAAAAAAAAATAAAATAAAAAAAAAAAATAAATAAAAACCGTCAAAAATGAAGTTTCAACTCATTGAAGAATTCCGTCAAATCGTCTCGTTATGAACCAAACAGTTTTTATAGCCCGGAAAGGGGGACAAAAGCGAGCTTAAGATTCTTCTTTTTATTGAATAAAATATTTTTATATATTTCTTTTTTTTTTTTTTTTATTGAATAAAAATGTATATCTTTTTTTTTATTGAGAACTTTCCATTCATCTCAGTATCTCAGTCATTTACTCGTTACATCGATAGAAGCTTAAATTAAGAATTTCTCCTACTTAACAATTCTCGGTATGATGTGTCTTGCAGGTTCTCCAGCGAATCGATGATGTCTCTCTGATGTGCGACAAACGCATTGCGAGCCTCAAGAAGCTGGCGTTGAAACCACCGCGACCTGTGCAACAGGTCACACCCGAGCCAGCGGTGCCGCTGCAGCCGCCGGGTGGTGCCCCCCACCTGCTGCGCCGTAAACAAAATAAGGTGAGTGATGCGATTGCGTATACATTTTTTTTTATATATTTCACTGATGGACACCTAGTCACGGGGTGGCTGCATAGCCATGGATGATGGGCTGACGGGTGGCTGGGTAGCTGGGTAGCTGGGTAGCTGGGTAGCTGGATGGCTGAGTGGCTTCCCAACTGCATCTCAATTAGGTAGATTGATATCCAAAGAAAGGCGCGCTTATAAATCACTGAATATGCAATGCGTTTCCATTTGCATTTAAAAGGGCACAAAAGAAGCAAAAGATTCCTAATTAAACAATGACAACGCCGCAAGTTTTTTTTTAAAAAAATTTTCTTTTTCTTGCCCTCAGATTTGCTGTACAAATTTCAAGTTCATTGTGCGAATTTCACACGATACTCTTTTTTGTTTTGATATCCAAATGATTTGGGGCCCGCAGCTGAGGGCAATTGTTGCCCACAAAACCCCAGGGCCACACAAAGCCCAGATGCTTCTCTTGCTTTTCTTTGTGATAAGACAAATGCCAGGCCGCAACAAGTTTCACTTTTGTTGGGCTGCGTAAAGTGTAGATTAGCAGCGCTCGGGCGAAGGCAGCGTCGACCCACAGCCTGGGGCAAGGCAAACTGTACAGACGGCGGCAGAGGCAAATTGCACAGAGCAGATTTTGTGGTCGTCTGCCCCCATCACAATTCGTATACCCGTAAAACTTCAAATTGCCAGCCACCATCTACCAGTCACCTGACCACCAACCACTAACCGCCAGCCACTATCCACCAGCCACTATCCACCAGCCACCATCCAAAAGCCTTCCAAAATTTCATAATTACCTTCTGTACGCCGACTCCGAACTAAATTTGCAAAGACATCGCATAATTGAGCTAAACGCGCTGCGTGTCATTTGCCAGCATTGGACTCTCTGGGGTTTCTTTAATGATTGGCGGCCAGAAACACTTAAGCTTTTCCCCGTCAGACTTCACTCAAGAGCAAAGAGATGTACGGGCGTAGTAGCCATAAGTCATAGGATTACCGAGTGGCTTAAGAAGCTTCAATAGACGTGATTACTTCGATGATTGCTTTGCTTCTTCTCCTCCTCCTCCTCCTCCTCGTCCTGCTCAACGATAGACTTAACATTGATTTTTAGATACTTTGCCTATGCTTTGATGCCGTCATAGAGAATCCATAGAAAATTGCAAATGCAGCTGCAGTGCAATTGGGAGCGCTGATGGTGCACCTCTAACTGTGCACGCGACGTACTGGCCAAAAGGTTAGAACGGCAACTGGGAACATTTCCGCTGGGCAAAGGAAAGCGATTTATGATTTGAAATTGCAAATTGCGAATCTGAGGCAATCTTTATAAATACCAGCATTTTCCTAACATAATCATATCAGTTACTGTTAACGGCGCAGTTTACCGTTGTGTCCGATCTCAAAGGTGGCTGAGTGCATCTGCTTGCTTGTGGAAATACATGCATCTTTTGATCAGAACTGCAGAACTGCTTAACATTATAAGGAGCTGTTAAATTTAACATACCGAAGAAATGTTATATTTAACATATTGAGGGGGGTTACTGTTACTGTTACTGTTTCAGGTGTGTTGTGGCTGTTTTTTTGTGTCATTCTGCGAGTTATTTTCCCAGCATTCCCAGCGGACAAAATGAATTAATAATTAATAAAAAAATAATTCTTGATTAACTTTAAATATTAAATAAGATTTAAAATTCGCATGGGAAATTTTAATTTTATTTAAAAGTAGTAACATCTTTGAAAAGAGTTTGGAGCTTAGCCAAGTTAACGGATTGTACTCTGTGTTTTTCTTATAGATTAAATGATCAAGTTTAAGCCCAGCTTTTGCAGCGAGGGGGCAAATGAGTTCTTCAGCTGCCGGCCGCATGATTGATGTGTGTGACAAGTCATTGTCTCTGCCGATCTTTTAACAGGCTGTGTTTTTTTTTTTTTAGTTTTGTTTTGTTTTGTTTGGTTTTTTGTATTGTTTTTTTCCATTTTTTTTTTAGAGTCAGATATGTGTTATAGCCATTTGCATTGTTGCCCAGCGACCCATTCTTGCAGCTTTGTGTTAACTGCATGTCAGTAAGAAAGAAACAAGCACTTGCACAACATAGGCAAATCTTAACAACTTTGCATTTCTAATGACTTGTGTACATATGGGTTTTCCCCCCTTAATATGTGTGCTGTATATAGAGGCTGGGGCGATTTCTCTCTGTTGACAGGTGATCATTGAGCAATCGCTCAATCGTACCGTCTATCGATTAGGCTGACAAACAACAAACAATCGAAAGTCTTTACGTGCGTTCAGTGTATAATTGATTTCATCAAAACAAATTGAATGCAATTAAATGCCGTGTCACTCTTACTTATAAACATGAACAATAGATGGCGCTGCGAACAGAAGCTGCAGCCGGTCGATTGCCCAAAATGGGAGAATGATATTGCAAAGATGTATGATGTTTTTTTTTTTTTTTTTTTTTTTTTGGAATTCCTAGCCTGAGGATCGCCAGTGCGTCTCAGAGTGTGGTAGCTGCCTTCACTGCTTTTCCATAATTAAATAATTAATCGTCATTTTATTAGGCCCCTGCATAAGCTGCATGCGCTCTTTCACTTTCACATTTGTTTATCACGAATATGTAAGTAGGCATGCGCATTATTAAAAAATTATGAGACGACGCCAATTGAATGTGTCGCTGTCACCGTCGCTGCCGCTGCCGCTGTCACCGTCGCTGCCATCGTCGAGCGCGCACTCATATTGTGTAAAAGTGAAATATTTTCATTGTTGGCTGCCACTGCGACATTGCTGACGCGACGCACGTAAGGTTAAGTAAGTGCAGCAGCAGCAACTCCAACTGCAACTTAACGAACTTGTGGCACGCATCGTGGCGCTTACACGGGAGCCTTTTAGCGGCGGCCCGCAAGCTGCCGGCTGTCGGCTACCAGCTGTCCGCTGTCAAGTGCTAGCTGCCCGCAGTTGCGACCACAATGGATCC
This sequence comes from Zaprionus lineosus, assembly GCA_035044505.1. Taxonomy (NCBI): domain Eukaryota; kingdom Metazoa; phylum Arthropoda; class Insecta; order Diptera; family Drosophilidae; genus Zaprionus; species Zaprionus lineosus. The sequence continues at coordinate 42,192 of JAWNNX010000674.1, read as the reverse complement.
GCCCGAAGGGCACTGCAAATCTCCGCACCACAAACTTGATAGAAGCGAAGGCACACTGAACTTTTCAACACCTGCATTCAGCCCATTTGCCACATTTTCCCCACACTTAATGTACTTTTTTTTTTTTTTTTGCAATTCCAATAAACAAAGCCTGCATAGAGGTTAAATATTATATGTATATGTATGTATGTATGTATATGATAATGTCGTAGCCCATATATTTAAAGGAAAAAATCAAACTTTCGTCAGTTACACATACCAATATTCAGTCACAGGTCTCTCGAGTTTTCTCCACGACTTTGGCTGAAAACAATATTAAGAAATTGCTCTTAATTGTTATTTAACTCTTTCAGCAATCGACCCACGTTTCTACAGAATTCTTCACACTGTCGTTTAGTCGGGAATTTATTCCTATTGCCGCCGCATGAGGAGTAAACGAAGATTCGGCATTTTAATCGGTTGCTATCGTGGTACCAAATTTGTATTGGCAACTGGCAATCTCCATAGGCGGGTGGCTCGTTGCAAATATCTGCAGGGACAAAATATTTAAGGATGTCTAAAAAATTTCACATTTTCGCGAGACACCTAGCCGTTCTATTAAATCCGCTGTCAGATCGCATCTTGTCGCCAGGATTGCCCCAAGTGCCACCAATATGCGGAGTATAAACATTTTGAGCTTCTTGAAGGCGATCAGAAGAAGCACTGAATGAGTTCCGTTCAGAACTCCTGGCTTTTATAGGTAGTGGGAGGTGTCAATCAAACATATCAATTAATAATAATTTTTTACATTAATAATTGATTGACTGTTTATTGATGACTTTATCCGCTTTTCAAGTATGTGTGTGTGTGTGTGTGTGTGTGCGTGAGCGCTCGAGGTGTTTGTTTTTGGCGTGTGACGTTATTGCAGATGTTTTGGGTACATGTATTTCACTTTCACTATCAACAAAATTGCAAATCTGAAATTCCAATTCAAATCTCAAACAGACGTTTTCTAAAACCACAAAAAAAAAAAAAAAAAAAATAAAACTCACAGTTAAAACTGCAACGCGTTTCGCATGTCAATCAAGATAAAGCCAAAATAGCTGAAAGCCAAATGCACAGCCAATTGACCGATGAAGTGGACACACGTCGGTGTCCAGGTGAGAATTTCACTCGCATGTCAATGCACATGACCCCGAGGGCACCCTCTCCTTGGCGGGCTACTGTGTCTATGCAGCAGATGTTGAGCACTTGGTCGGTGGGGAAAATGTATCTGATGGATACGCAATGATATGTATCTAGTTGCCTTTCAGCTGCCAACACGTAGATGCCATAAAAGAAGATCATGTTTTTTTTGTGGTCTGGTTTTGAAGAGCATAAATCACGGGCCGTCGAGAACTTTCACGGCACTTCCGTCGTCTCGCGGTGGCCCTTTGAGGAGTGATGGTGATGGCCGTGATGGGCAGTGAAACCGGGCATTAAATGTGCTGAGGATGCCACTTGCAACATTGCGGCACGCTTGCTGAGCTACGTAAAGTGGTTAAGTGAAATCTATTGCAAGATATTGCGCAAAGATGTTTGGCAATAATTGCGATTATATGTGCCTTGTCGTGGTTATATGATTCATCAGAATCTCATAATGTGCGGAACTGGCGTCCACTTGACGACGCTTCGGGTCGTTGTCGCTTGAACTTGGCAGCTGTCAGCAGCTCAACGACAAAAACAATGACGGCACAGAGAATGCCCAGTACCCAGATCACAACAATACCGGCAAAGTTGGTCATGCCCAGTCTGACGGGTTCAACGCTGATGTCCTCCTGACCACCACTTGACATTGTGCTCTCGACCTGCTGCTGTATGTGCACATTGAGGTTGTCGGCCACCACGCGGTATTCCCAGTACTTGTCAAAGCCAGAGGAGTGCCAGCGATAGACCAGATCGTTGAACATATTGAGCAGCGGCCAGAGGCGTGGCACGAAGGCTACTGTATATTGAAAGTACAGATCCTCCTGCATGATAACCATGTGTTCAATGACCTGTTCGGTCAGATAGTCGCCAATAGCAAAGTGTCCTAGGGGCAATGGACAAATTCTCAGTTGCCTATTGGCTATGCGTACGAGTTGCTACCTACCAAAGGGCAAACGTTCTAATGTGAATCCCATGCGTTCGCGCTGCGCCAGGTCCAGCAGTTGCTCATCGGTGTAGATGTGGAAGTTGCCTAGGAGCTCGTGCACCAGCGGCTGCAATGCTTCAACGATCAATCGACCATCCACAAGCCCGGAAATTGCGGCTACTTACATCATCGGATCCGCGGATTGTCGAAACCCATGCCTCCGAATTGGCTGCCCATTGTAGCTTATGGCTTCGCATGCGTTGCATGGTGTCCGCTGCCTCGCCCAGACTAGGAATCGTCAATATGCTGGCCAGGCCGCCCCCGTAGATGCTTGTGATGATGATGTCATTGAGAAAGCACGCAAAGAGCAGAACACGCACCGTCACGGAGACCACATTACTGCTCCCAGATTGAGAGATGAAAAGCTTAAAGGTAGTGACCAATGCGAACTTTATGCTGTACCACCATCCAGTGTCCGCCGAAGGATACAGCTCTTGTTCGCTCCTGTATGCGAGAGTCAAACCCAATGTCTCAATGGCAAGACAGACCAGAACTGCCGCCCACAATGTCCGTTGAAACGGCTGCAAAGGCAAGTACCAGCTGGCCAAGCGCACTGGAGCGGGCACCAGACATGTTATGCCGGATCGGACCAAGTACATTGAGAGATCCAAGTAGGTGTAGTCATCGTACCAGGAGTACATGGCACCAATGCAGACGTCAGCCTTGTGCGCCATTATCATGCCCATTGCGCCATCACCCGACATGTTCGGGTAGATGGTACCCCAGTCGTAGGCATCGGCTAAGCAAGGATCTCCATTAGATCTTAGATCTAGACAACGTCTCCTTCCGTTTCCAACTTCAGTACTCACATGTGTCGATCTGCACGGTACAGTTAAATTGCGCACAAAAGTTGAGTACGACTCGAGTCTCGGTACCATCGATACACACATTGGCCGAGTTTGAATCCCTGGGCACTCCAACATCGCGTGCATTGGTCAATTTGTTCTACATTCATGAAAAACCCATAGCTATCGTCCTGTCAATTTATACTTACATATCTAATGACCGTGTAGGGTTTGTAGTCGAAGCCTGCGATGATCACTTCGCGTCCCTGGAGGTTTCTCAGTTTGTTGGGAAACAGCAACGCGTTCTGCTCAAAACGTTTATTGAAAGCATCATAGCAATCAAGGAGCTTTAGCTGGGCGGGATCTTCCGCTCTTGGTCCTACATATTTATTGGTCTTCAACTTAAACCTAGTTCCATTTGCATAGTTTCGCACAACGAACAAAATGTTGGGTTGATCTTCAAAACAAAAAAAATATATCTAAATTATCCCTTTGGAAAATTTGTTTCATTGTTACCCTGAAAGAAGTAGTCCTTAAAGCTCGACTCCCCAAATTCCTGGTCGATATAGGCAAACACAAATTTATTGTGCAAGGATCGCCAGATAGAATACATGGATGCGAGAGTAAAGGCATTCACAAATCGTTGAATATCCCTACCAAATGCCAGGAAACTCTGTCGATAGCTACAAATTTTGAGGTTATGTTTTCGATAACATTTAAAGCCCACTCTACCTCGCAGTGAGAAATCTCTATCGATAACGTCAGCTTTAGTATCAGGTCATCATACACTAAGTCGCGTTCCGAGAGATATTGTCTCTTGATGTTCATGTCAACCACATTGGAATCAAGGCTTTTGGCCAGTGAGGGAATATTGATACTTATAAAGCTTGAATAGTCCCTGGATGTGACCTGTGGCTGGAACTCGTATGCATCATGCCACAGGATGCAGACTGTGCTGTTGGCCAAGTATCTTTCAACTAACAATGGTGTTATTTTTCAAGACTGATACAAAAGATAATAAAACACTTACTAATAAGATTCAGAACCAGAGACCAACTGTTTTCCAGGAGCAACATATCGACTTACTGACTGTTTTCGGTTCTGGTTACAGAACAACTGAAAGTTATCAACTGGCTCTGCCAACACGTAAACTGTTTGTTTACAAGCTTAAATTAAGCAATTTTATAATAGTTCAATATAATCTGTTTGCAAACAATATTGATATACAGTTCTTAACCGCCATTTGCTCTGCCTTGACTCTTAGGATAACTTTTAAAATGGTCTACTGGCAATTTGGAATTCATTAATTATTTATAAAGTATAACAGGCAAATTTGTTGGCCAGGAAATGCCAGGGAAAAAGCCGAATAATTTCTGGCTTACAAATTTTAAAGCAAACAATTTGCAAAACTCAAATTGACAATAATTATAAATAAATAATAATAATTAGCAGCGCTAAAATTGTTCTACAATTTTAGTGCACTTCAGAAATTATCGATAACTTGTCCACGTACCTAAGCAAAACAAATTTCAAGTGGCGCCCCCTGTTGAATTTCTATGACAGACATTTGAACATCCACCCTGCATTCCAAGCAAAGAAAATTTGATCTTAAGAACAATTTCAAATATTTCCATTTAATAACAAAAAATATTTAAAATAGATTAAAGTTAATAAAATATTATTGAATTTATTTTTTAAAAAAAATATTGATGATTTCAACAATTATATAAGCCAATACTTGGCGTGCACATAAGCCTCCATTTGAAATTCTTCCTAGTTCATTTGCAGTGCGGTATTGGAATTACGAGCATAATTATTATGTTCGAAAGCTTTGGATGATAACAAATCGTAGTTTGTTGGCTTGGTTAAAGCAAAATTATAGCATTTGTGAAGCTAAAGCGGAAACTAATAAAAGCGCAAAAAGCGTAGAGCAACACAAAGAAGGAGGCGAAGACAAAGACTGAGACAAAGATTTGAAAGCCGTTGAAAAGAAAGAAATTTTAATTGATTTCAAATGAGATATTAAATGCTGTATTACTAAAGCAATAACTATCTATATTTATCTATATGTGTATGTATACATATCTCTGTGTGTGTGTGTGTGTGTATGTAAGTCATAAAAGTACATCATCGGGAGTGGTAATGTTAAGGGTCACTGTCTTTCCCACTTTCTATCATTTATAGGCTATACACATTGTCTTCCACTTTCTACGATTAAAAGACTATTCTGCCTTGTGGACTGCAATCAATCAGTGAATAAAAACTTCATGTACAACCCTGACTTCCACATCGCTAATCCAGATATCAAATTATAAGTTGTTGTGCCTCTCGTTGAAGTTTCCTTCACAAGCTTAACACTTGAAGTAACATTAAATTATCGATAACATTTTTTTCAATCAGATTTTAACAATAAAAGTCGGACTTTAAATGATGATATATAGATATATATTTATTTATTGATATATACTTTTAAAGTATAATTTAAGATATTAATTTAATTTCCTGTAGCTACTGAAAGAGTATACGACAGTCATCGAAGTTTGGTCTATTTTTTACGGTTTAATTATGACTTTTATTTATTTGGATAGTTTCATTGTTTGAGGATTTGTGATTTGTGACATTTGTGACACTTTATTGCGGTTATTGTGAGTTGCGCAAAGAGACCATTAAAACTGAAATATTATTGTCTGTGGGTCACTTTTTTTTTTTTTTTAAAGACTTCTTATTATTGTGTTCTTTTGCACTGACCAACTTAGTTTTCATAAATTGTGTGCTGAGTGGCAACAATAATTTGGCTGAAATAATAATAAAAAAAAAAAAAATAATAATAAAAAAAAAACAACCAAAAGCTGGCACCGTTTGCTATTTCCCGTCAGTGTATTGTTTTTCCGTCTGTGTTAGGTTTCTCATTGGGGCCATTTAAGACTTTCCATGTTCTATTCTCTAATTAAGAACCTGTTTTATAGTTCACATTTCTCTTCACTATGCGGCACATCGGTTTTAAGTTACGTGATTTTCGGGGCATCTACATTTTAAATGTTGGTGGGGATGCGCGCATAAATAATTAAGTATTTTGTACATTGAACAGTTGATCGAACCCACAGTTTCGGACAACAATAAACAAAAGAACAATAGCAACGAATACAAACCAATTTGGCAATGTCAATGTCATTTTCAGTTAATAATAGTTAATTGTAAGTCAAAACCAAGCGCACAGTCAAGGTAAATGATTGCTGACATTTGGGAGATTTTTTATACTAACAAGTTTACATTCGAGCTCATATTTGAGCAATAGGGGGAGCCACTTGCTCTATTTAAGTAGCAGAGCTCCAAATTTAACTTGATCTGTACCTAGGGCTAAATGTTATTGACTAAGGTGGAGGGTCTGCTTACTATTAGAGATTCTTTGAGGTATTAAGTCATGGCAGTTTAGGCAACTTTCAGTTTCACTCGTCGCAGACGATGCGCATTTAGAGGAGTCCCGACTCGAGTTCAATGATGTATGTAATAGTTGATATATAGCATTACTGTGAACCGTTACGCTAGAGACGTACATTAAATGCAAGCTGAGAGCTGCAACGGCACATTAGGTTTTTCACTTTCAACCTCAACCTCACGCCGACTTGAGCTTTCATTTCATTTTGGCTTAAATGTCAACTCTGAGGCAGCCGAAACGCGTCTGTTAGTTTTGAAGTTTTGATCGCCTACTGCGTCCACAATGAAAATCATAAATTTAATTTACAATTCCATCTCCATGATTTCAGTTTAATGGTATTACATTTTCCTCGTATACGATACTTATTTGTTATGAGATCATTTCTCCGGCGATCTGAGTTTTATTTTCTTTTTACTTTTTGTTTTTTGTTTTTTGTTTTGTTTTTACAATATTCAATGAAAAGTCAAAAATTTCTTCTTTCTGCACTACTCACCAATGCGTTTCACTTTCGATTGAAATCCCTCAATTTGGCCATGGGTTACCCATTGTGGTGCCGTCTACTGATTATATTTGGATCTCTGCCGACAGCTCCTACTCATGCGTAATCCTTTTGTGGCCGCTTAACTTCCGTTTCACGTAATTGCACAAGCAATCGCCGCCAATGCCGGTGACGCCCAACAACAACCCTCTCCCCCCACCCCCCTCCAACTGCATGTGTATTCACTTAGTATTGCATGCTCTGATCCATAAATGGATGAGCACGAACCTACAAATTAAGCTCTTTATGGGCGGCTAGTTTGCAATATTTATTGTCTATGTATGTTTATCACATGAATCTGTGTACTACACATGTTCGACTGGCAGCCCGTGCAGACGATGAAGCGTTAACATGATTTTGACCAGACAGATTTTTGTTAGTTAGGACAAAACTCCAATTTATTAATAAAACAATATTTTTAAAACAATACATAAATACTAAAATTACCTGTTTTATGCAAGAATAAGTAATAATAGGTTTAGTTATCAATGTACACAAATTATACAAAGTGCAAGGAATCAAAACCAATCTTTGAGCGCCACTCCGCAGAGACAACTTGTCATATGGATATAAAAAAAAAATAGTTTGGTTGGCCACAGGCGCTTGCAACATGTTGCGTTCGTTGGGGCCAAAGAGTTGGCTGGCTTGTCGTACTTCAAGCGTTTCAAGCTTCAGTCTAAGCCGAACTTTTGACGTGTTAGCAACGTATCCGTCGCGTCGCGTCGCGTTTGTAAACGAATAAAATATTAAGCACGAGTGGAGACGACGAACTCGCGATTGTCCGAGACTTTACATTGATTTGCATGACTATGCAAAGGGGCGCAAGGTGCCGAAAGGCGTATGCTCAGTGATTGGGCGTGCTTACAGCCGCATAAAAGTGATCAGTAAAGGTGTGACAAAGGGTGACCTCGCAACTGGACCAGTGGCATTTGCATTACAAAAGCAAAGTCCATACCTAAAGAAATGTGACTTGTGACTTGTGAAATGTGTGTAAAGTATGAAATGTGCAGCAATACGAGTGACGCGAGGCCTGTTGCAATTTTTTGTTTAATTTTGTGAAGATCACTCAATCACTTGATAATTTTCAAATAAAAATAAAAGTTAATAAAAGCATAACTTTTAAGAGATTGGTTACAAACATGCCCATTGGCAAAGTGCCTCAGGCGATGGCCCGCAAGCCGTCGGTCAGTGAATCTCCAAGCTTGGATAGTACGATTGACTCGCGTATGTCCAACAGCGAGCTGCTTCCTATGGAACTCCTGAAGGTGAACTATGTGCATCAGTGCAAGCAGGCGATGATGCACAAATCCAATGAACCGCCGCCCACACCCCATCTAAATAATCCCGCGCGCTTCATGGGCTATCGTCGCCAGCCTCCGCAGTTACATGGCGTCACACATGTATCCCCACGCACCAGCCGACTGGTGGGGGGGGCCCTTTCGCCGAACAGTGCACGCAAGCCACTGCCTCCCCTGCCACCGCCCACAGTCGAGTCCTGGTTGTTGCTGTCACGACAAGCGCCACGCTCGGATGACTCCCAGTGCTGTTGCAGTCGATCAGGTTGCTCGTGCTCTGACTCAAACTCGGATGTAACGGAAACAAGCACCGTTACTCCGGACTGTGAGAAGTCGCAAAGCTGGAATTACCGTGACATTCGACGTGATTTAGCGCGTGCCGGCGCCGCGGCTGGCATAAAGTCGCGTGCCGATCGAATTGCACGCATCGAACGAACGGAGCTCCAGTTTCAGGCACAATCAAAGCGGGAACCTGCCGACTCGAGTGAGTGCTCGGCATGTCTGCGGCAGCCAGAGCCACCAGTGGTCAAGCGAGCGTTCCCAGCAAGCCAGACGCCTGTAAAGTCGCGTATACCAAAGCCGCAAGTGACACGCAACGAGGCAGGACCGTACAGCGAGGCAAATGCGCAGCTGCAGCGACGGGTGAAGCAGTTGTTTGAGCAGGACATTGTGCACAGCCACAGCGCAGCGCCCAGGTGGATGTTCCAGAAACCAGGCACAAGCAATGGGTCAGTGACCAATGCGGCGCCAGTTGTAGAGCAGCAGTCACCACGCCTGCAACAGAAGTCCAAGCTGGAGCGTGTGCACATACGCAAGAAACGACAGCCACTGAACATTGTCAATCAACTGGCTGGAGACGGGGCAAGGGCTGCCCCAATGGATGCCATCAAGGGCAGCAGCAAGATGCCACACCAGAACCCGATGACAAATGCTGTGCTGGCACAGGGCGAGCGCTTGAAGCGTTTCTCACTGGAAAGCTGCTCGGACTCCGGCATATCCTCCTCGAACGACGCAAAGGAGCAGCAGACAAAGAAGTCGAATTTACGCCAGGATGAGAAGTGTCTTGACTGTGTCCAAGTGCTGGAGTCACAGTTGCCAGAGAAGCACAAGCATAAGGAATACACAGTGGCAAATGGCACCGTCGAGCTGAAGGCACACGTCGATCCAAATGATCTGCAGAACTTTGCCAAGAAGAATGTGACCAAGGCCACCACCAATGAGCTTCTAACCGCCGCCACGGTCCAACCCAAGCAGTGCAACATTGAGAAGGAACGCAAGCTGAATAGCTTGAATCATCAGCGTGCGGAGCCCAAAATTTCGACCACCACCATCAGCATTGATGATAGTTGGGTGCAAGAGTCGTGCATAGATCCCAGTGAAGATTACATGGATACGGATTCTTTGATTGTTCCCCCAACCGCTGCAACTTTCCATCATCCACATCGGGCACTGGCCTCAAATAACAATAATAGCGTCAAAATCTTTGTATCAAACAGTAGCGACGATGGTGACTGCAACCAACGCATGGATTTGTGCAGGCCACATGCTCTTCCGGCCTGTTCCTCGAACACCTCAACATCATCGTCTGGCTGCGGCGGATCGAGTCGTGACAACAGTTCTGTTTGCGAATCTGAACAGGATTGCTGCTCATGCACGGGACGCCCAACTGCATCCAATTCATGTTGTCCATCCAACGATTGCTGCAATGCCATCGGCGGCGTATTCTGGAATAATACCTGCTACGAGCTGGAAGCAGATGCTGCCGATGATTGCTGTTGCAGCATTTCCAGTTGCGACGAGGATGATTGCTCCTACTATGACGGTGACTTCAGCATCGAGTTGAATCACATCCAAAACCGACGCAGCGATATGCCACTACGTAACCACAAGCTGCTCCGCAAGGTACCAAGCAAATGCCAATCTTCCCCTGCCATTCCCACCTAGTAATTATAGGCCTCTAATCAGGCGGAAGCTTTTTATATATCGCAGTGGAGCATTCCGTTTCCGCTCGCTGCAACATCGTCTCAAGTCTTATTAGCGATACGATACATACCTTTTCTTTTTTCTTTTCGAGTCATGCGAATGACTACCACAGCTTCCCGAATTATTTTAGTTCCTCATTTAACAAGTTGACTTTTAGTACATGGCAGCAATTTAACTGGTGTTTAACAGTATTTAGAATCTCACGCATTTACCGTTGCTTAGTTACACTCATACGTTAAATTGATAATTAGCATGAGAAGCCCTAAGGCAGGTATAAATTTACATGTACTCGGAACTAAGCTTCAAAGATCTGCGTCTTAAACAGTCGAAGAACAAATATGATTAACATTTAAATTTTAACAGATAATTTCCGCTCGCCTTTGGGGCTCATTAACAGTAGAAGCTTTTATCGATTTGTATGTTAATATAATTATCGCATTCTCCCCCCCAAACTGCAATCGTTTTTGTTCTGTTATGAGTCTGACTTCAGAACCGATTAACCGATCACTAAAATCTATTTATAGCTTAGCAGTGAGTGAACGTCTAAGGGGCAATTTCTAAAAGATAATTTAAAAATGAATGGAAATCGAACTGATTTTAGTTAATTAGCAAAGTTAACCTTAATATATTTCTTAAACTATTTCCAAAAATAAATGTAACTCATCGGCGACTTGGCATTGTCTGTCCCCATTCGAAATAGTAAATTAATCATATTTAACTGCGCATTCGAGTCGCAAAGCAAAAGTTTCCATAATTGCGTCAAAACTAATACCTATAATTTGCTAAGTAACGACATGAATATTTAAAATCTAGTAAATCTGGGTTTAGGTAGGTAAATAGGCAACTAAGCTTTGTACTCCAAGTCCGGGTTAATCAAAGATCCGCTGTAAGTAACCAAGTCAATAGCACGAATAGATTTTCAAACAGGAAGCGGATTGAAGATGAGCACACACCACCCACACACACACGCCATTCCAATGGCATGAAGCACTTGAACGGGTAATTGGGGCTCAGGCTGTGGTTTATTATTTATTAGTTGGCCACAGATGAGCCATGAATGAAGTTATGGATGTACATATATGTAGGAGTAGCGGTACGAGAAGTTGGGTTACCTAATCAAAAGTCGCACATCCGAACATCCACAGACCCATTAACCGTGCCAAGATTACGACTCAAAGGTGAAGGTAGCGTGTGCCAGGAAGCTTCGCTTCATTAATAAGTAAAACAGCAACGAAAGAAAGAAAATACTTGAGTGTTTGATTTTGCGGTTTCATTTTTGCGGTTTCATAACAAATTACGAAGATACTTTGCATATTTTCCACATGCGGGGCACAACATCGACACTTCAGCTCTCTGGCACACCGGGTCTTTGGTCTCTTCAAGTAATCATTTTTTTTTCTATTTTTTTTTTGTTGTAGTTTTTGTTGTTTTTTTGTTTTATTTTATTTTTAGCTGTGACCGTCGGCGGCTTCATTAGCGCCAGAGACTATCGGGATTACGAGTGTACGGCTGTCCACAAGTTGTTTGTTTGCAGTTAAAAATAAAATAATTGGCGACTGCCGTGTTTCCGTTAAGCGACAATTTACACTCGCCTAGACTTCTCGGCCGTAATACCCACATTACCCAGCAGTGCCCCCGTCCCCAGCCGCATATAGCCCCGAGTCGAAGTACTCACATATGTGGATAAATACGTAAATCCATTGCTATAGATGGGGACTCTCACTCTCGTCGTCTAAAGCTCTTGTACTCTCCGAGTCGGGGCATGTCTGTTCGCTATCACCTTTCACTTTTCCCATTGTCTTTCTTTCACGTATCACTTATGTATAGGAATCCGTAAAGATTTCTGATATTATAGCTACTGGTAATTCGATGGCACTTAAGAATCAAATCTTTCCGTTTGGAGTTCTTTTGTTGGAGTGAGGCATTCCACTTCTTGCGGTGATCATCGCATCTTATAGCGCATTTAAATTTGATACAACAACAGCCTTAATTTATCCAACATTATGACCTAACGGTACCGACTGAGCTGGAATTTCTCCATCGGCGCCTATTGGCCCAGTTTTGAGCCAAGACAAGACACAAATTTGGTGGCTCTGGCGCATCATGAAGTTGAACGGCCAGCTAAACTCGACCTTCATGGACTCCCCGTAAAAAGTGAATGCCACAAATTTGTTTATTAGCCCAAACTTGAGTCTTATTGTCAACATCTTGATTTTCATATCTCTCGGATCTGCTCATCCGCCCACCCGCCGAAGCACCCATGACATGGACGTGCATGCGCAATGGCTTATAGGTGCCCCATTGCGTTGGTAGCTACCTTCCAGCTGGGCTATAGTTGCGGGTAGTCGATGTCACGGGAGCCGCGCTAATTAATTGTTCGGGTCATAAATTTCAGTTGACTTTCTTACTCTCACTTTTTCCCATGCTCTCACATAGTTCGACTTTGAATTATGACGTCTAATGTGGAAACTATGAGTAAGGCATTGGCTCATATTGAAAGAGGGTATCTTTTATAGGTAGCTAAAAATATAAACTACTGATGGTAAATACCCTGTAATTAGTTTAAACCTTAAAAGGGAAGTTTTGAAGTCGTAGATCACATTTCATGTTTTTAGATATTCAACAAATATTTGGAGAAGGAGTTGATCTTCCATTGGGAATATGTCTTTCTCCATTTTATACATGGTACGTTTATAGTAACCTCTAAAATTATGAACATGTATGAAAGAAAAGATTTGTTCTAAAAAATTATTGTATATTAAGATATTTTTAATAAGTCATCATTGGTTAAGATTGCAATAATGACAGACCCCAAAGAGAGAGAAAGAGAAAAAGGGAGGAAGAGTTTACTCATAGGCTTTCCCTACGAGATGCCCTTTATTGATCATACTCCAACTTTAATAGGTATAAATACATACAAGAAATACCCTGTAAATTACTCTGTTTTTAATGACATGGACTAAATGATTTAATATATAAAATATAGATCTCTACAGAGTATACCCAAGTTGAATATACCCTATGAAACCATCTCAAATGTTTACCCTAAGTATGTGGGGATGATTGCTCTCATTCCATTATTAAAAAGCACTTAGGACTTAAGACTCGAGTCTTAATCTTGGCTCATCCCCGAAAGCAAGGCATAGAAATGCAGTCTGCCAAGTGACACAGTTTACTTTGTTTATACCCTTTTGGGCCAAATTGGCGGTAGGGGGTTCAGGGCGGCCGAAGATGTGGAAAGTAAACAGAATTGAAAAGGAAAAGGCAAGCAGAAAAGTGAAGAGAAGAGAACCCAAGCCAATGTCGGGTGTGTTAGACCTTGTTCCGAGAGCAAAAGAACCAAGAGAATTCTGGCTAAAGCAAGCCGAGGCTGAAGTCGCGGCCACAACAATTAAAAGCTTAACTAGACTGTGAGCTCTGAGCTGCTGCTAACTTGGCCAATTGAGTTGTTGCCTGTTAGTTTAGAAAGTTGTGTCTGCGGCTGTGCTTGCGCTTGAGCTTAAATAGTGTGGCAATTATCTAATATACACTGTCTCCGCGGCATTAGTTGAAGTAATTAAGAAACCTCCCACTGCCTAGAACCCAACACTTAACTGGGCTTACCTAGAGTCTGCCTACCTGCCAAGCTGCAGCTCGGAACGCCATGACGTGAAACCGAAAAAGCGTAGACACATGGAAAGTCGAACGAATTGGCCAAAGCGAAAGTGGTAACAGCTACAAACTTGCCTAAAAATCCAAAATCCAAAAACTAAAAACTAAATACTAAAAAGCCAAAAAGAACCGTTTTTCACATTTAAATAAACGCTGTCTAGTTAGAAAAGTCTCACCCGAAGATTTGTCAAAGCAGAGGGAGAAGAAGAAGAAGACTCACCCTAGGGTTAACAGTGTTAACTATGCCAACCGTTGGATATTTCCATTAGCTGCTCTTAGCTTTAACAACGATGTTTGTAAATCGAAACTCAACAAACATACACATCTATACACATACATCTATATATATGTATATTCACACACACACACATTACCATTCACATTTATCTATTTTAATAATTGATCTCGGATTTGTTTCTCTCCTCTTTTGATACATTTACAGACTGCCATCCATGAGCTACGACCCAGATCCATGGATGGTGTCATTGACTCGAGCGTCTCTTTGAATGGTGACACGGGCTCCAGTCCGGACAATGGAGAAATTATGCAAAGCCAACAGGTGGGTCAATGGAATAAAGGATAATTGTAATTAGATCACAATTAGGGGATTTCTTTGTAGCAATGAACTTAATTCGACTTTAATTCCATTGCATAAATTAGCTTATTGCTTTAATTAGTTAATTGTTCATTTTTTAATTTATAAAGTGCAACAATATTGGAAATATTTTATTTATTTATTTTTTTAAATTAGATTCTTAAATTTCCTTTTTTTAATTACTATAATATTAGTGCTTTTAAAAGGTAATAAATTTAACAAATGGAACAAGCAAAAAAAAAAATTTAAATAAAAATAAAGTAGGATTTATTTAATTTAGTTATTAATACATATTAAAAAAAAATATATATTATATATATTATCATAAATAATTATCACACTTATATTAAATGCAGATCATTTTTTGCTCATAAATAAAATCAATTGTTTTTAATTAACTTAAGTTATCAATTTTTAAATAATAATATTAAATATCTTACAATTAACACACATCAGATGCTAATGTTTTAAATAATTAAACTTTCAAAAAATATAATTAACTTTATTTGATTTAAATTAGCAACTGTTAAACAAATTGACAATAAATATTCACTTATTATTTGAATATTTATCAAGTAATTTTTTTAAATTAAAAATTAAAATCAATTTAATTTATTTAAAAATATTTTATTTTAGCTTTTGTTTTTGTTCATTTAAAATTATGTTATATTTTGAAAGTTGAGTGTGTAACTTAATTGAATTAATTTAAAACATTATTAATTTATTAAAGAAATTTATTTTATTTTTATTTAAACTTAGTCGATTTGAATTAAAATACTAAAATTTATATTTAATTTTTTTTATTATATTTTTTTTAATTATTTTATTTTTATTTTATTTTATATATAAATTAATTGAATTTAACTTGCTGTTATCATAATGTGTCTTCTCATAACTCTTAGTTAATCTTAAATTATTAATTAATTTGAAAATTATGATTAGTTCAAATCTTAATGACGCTTGTTCTTTGAACACTTGCAGGATGCTGAGGCGCGCAGGCTGAAGCGTGGACATGTTCTGTCGGAGCTGCTGGAAACGGAACGCATCTACGTGAACGAGATGAGTTCAATTCTAAAGGTAAGTACAAGATTGCTTTCCAAATATGTTCTCTACAATTAGATGGCCACTCAAGATTAGTGGACCAAAGTTTATGAGGTGTAGTTAAGTGTGTCTGGAGAGGATTGTAATACAAAGAACGGTATAGGCCGGACCATAGCCATGGAGCATGAAGTTTTCTATATGTGGATGTGCTTTGCTGTGAAACTGTGCAGCGGTGCCCAGTGGCCAGCGAACTGAAACCAATGAAGTATTCATGGAGTGTGTGCTGATGGTGCTTCTGAAGATGCCCAGGCAGCGCTTGAATGCCCCTGCCTGTAATTAGTGCATTAAACCCATTAGCCAAAGGGGGGCAGCGGCGCATCGAACTAAGAAGTTGCCATTAATAATTTGTAACCAATTCAGAATCCCAATTCTGAGCTCCACTAAGTGGCCCACTGCCTGCAGCGTATGTAGCGTTATTCCATCATTTAGCGATCGACTGTTGTGCGCGGCGGTACTTCGTCTCCAATTCAAGATCTCAGATCGAACCCAAGAGCATAAATATGCGCTACGGTGGCTACGATCTACGCAAAGCTTCAAAGCCAAAGGCGCCGGGTATACAGAGCTCATTCCGGCTGCATCGGGTCCAGAGTATTGTCGGGAGATTTAACTTGAAGTTCGGTGATTCGCTGATCAAGCGATTCAATTTGCCACTGAGTGACTCGGATGAGCCAAGGGACTCGCCACTTTCGTTTCAAGGCTCACTCTTTGACTCACAGGCCTCTGGTGGTGGCGTTAGCTATCGTCCCTCAGACTTTCGTCCACGCTTCGAATCCTTCAGCTCAGATCTGGGTGGCAACTATATATTTGGCACGAATCTTTGCAACTTCGCCACACACAACATTCTGAATGGAAAGTCGACAATTAAAATAATCAACACTCTGCAGGAGTGCGAGGAGCAAGACTCCAGAATTAGTGATCAGGATTTTGAGTTCAGTCTGAGAAAGAATCAACTCGAATCCCCAGGGACCGTGGGCAATAGTCTGCAACGCTTAAAGGACCAAAGACGAACCATATTCAAGGAGCTAATTGAGTTGTCGAGCTGCGACGAGTCGCTAGAGTATCGTCTGGTCAAGGATTATCTGGAGTCGAATAGCTACTCGGAAATAGAAAACGACACCGACTTCAAGGACTACTTGCAGCGCAAGAACTACATGGATATTCTAGCCTATTTGGATGATAGTGAGCCAAAGAGCTTCATGTCGGTTTCATCGTCGCTGGCGCGGGCCCAGAGCTCTTTGGGTTCCCTCAATACTGCCAAGCTCCTGTCGACACCCAAGTCATTGAAAGCACCTAAGGATATGCCAGCTCTAGACAGCCAAATGTGCAGCTCCTGCCGCTTAAGTTGGCAAAACAATCTCAATCTTAAAGCTTCAGATCAAAGAAGATCTGAAACTCCCACAATGTCAGCAACGGATCCTATAACCAGTCCAAGCTCCGAGTGGATGGGGTCATATCGTGGAATTCTTAAATATTGCAATCAGTTTTTTGAAGAAAGTTTTCTTGGCATCACAAATTCTAAGGATCTGCCCAAACTCAAGACTCACAAGTTTAAGATGTCCAAATACGAGCAGATCCTTAAGGACTTTGTCGTGGCCCAAGGCTTCTGCAGTGTTGAGTCATATGTGGAGCAGAAATTTGGTCAGTTCATTTGCAGCAAAATGAACGCATACTGCGATCGCGAAAATTTGAATGTAACTTAAACCTTAAACCCACTGCGGATATCCATTTGTCCAGTGCTCATCTCGATTGTTTTTTAATTTTTTATAGGGATATTATGACCAAATGCAATCGGATGAGTTGATGCATCTCGTGCCTGCCAGTTTGCAGGGCAAGGAAGAAGTACTCTTTGGCAACCTGCACGAGCTGTTCACTTTCCACAATGAGGTCTTCCTCAAGGATCTGGAAAATTGCATCTCAACCACAGAGCTGGTGGCGTTATGTTTTGTACAAAGAGTGGGTACCATTTAATCATGCTGTCATGTCAATGTGCATCATAGGAGTCTCCTTTTCCAGCGGGATACCTTCTATCGACTGTACTCGTTCTATTGCCAGAACATACCTCGATCGGAGCGACTGCGCGAGACGCTCGTCGACACGCATCTGTTCTTGCAGGAATGTCAAAAGAGATTGGGTCACAAGCTTCCGCTGGCGGCGTATCTGCTGAAGCCCGTGCAGAGAATCACAAAGTATCAATTGCTTCTGAAGGACCTGTTGCGGTTCAGCGACAGTGGCAGTTGTACCAAGGAGCTACAGAAGGCACTCGACTGCATGCTTATTGTGCTCAAATGTGTAAATGATTCTATGCATCAAGTGGCTATCACAGGATTTCCGGTAAGAGAATTTAATCATTCTTTGTTATTTAATTGCGAAGGATAACATCATTCCTCCACACAGACTGACCTGGCACAGCAGGGAGAACTGTTGCTTCAGGACTCATTTCAGGTGTGGACGGAGTCGAAGAAGGACATTCGACTGCGCATCAAACCACAGCAACGTCACATCTTCCTGTATCAAAAGTCGCTGCTCTTCTGCAAGCAAACCTCCAAAACGGGTCACAACAAGAGTACCTACCAGTTTAAGCATCACGTTAAGGTAACATAGTCAACCACTCCACCGAAGTAGTTCTTATGGAACATGTCTCTTCTCTTGCAGATGTCACAAATCGGATTAACGGAGTCCGTGCGGGGTGATGCCAAACGTTTTGAGGTGTGGCTGCAGGGACGACAGGAAGTCCATACGCTGCAAGCTCCGACGTTAGATGTAAAAAACAAGTGGGTGGCGGAGATTAAACGAGTGCTACTGAATCAGCTCGAGGAGCTGAAGGGTGAGAAAATAAAACAGTACGGACTTAACCATCGCGGTCTGAAACAGACCACATCCTGGGACACACCCAATATAATAATTGCCACACCGAATCGCACAATCAATTGTGATGCATCATCAGAGTCCTCCAATCGTAACTCAAACTGCAGCAGTGAGGAGAGCGGACCAGCGGCGACAGTTACATGTGTAGGAAGTGTCGATAGGGAACACCAGGAGGCATGTGGCTGGAGCTCGGACTACTCAAATAGTGAAGACGAGCTATCATTGAACGAGGATAATAGCACTCCGGTAGGTACAAGCAGTAGCTAGCCAATCGTTGAGGAAGTTCCTTAAAGGTTTTGGTTCTATTTGAGAAATTCCATAATGGACAATGGGTTGATATAAAAATATCCTAAATTTCTCTTAATACTTTGGTACTTGGTTAGAATATTTAATTATATATTTATTATTTATATTAAGTTCCAATATTCATCTTAGTTTTGTTGGATATTCATGGGTCTGTCTTTTTATTTTCATGAACAAAAAAAAAACGAAAAAAATTCTTCTTATTTTCCTTACGAAACAATCGCACTGACAGCGTTTCCTGAACATACTGGCCCAATGGGCATCCTACAATGCCGATGGTGCATCGTCCTCAACGTCCTTTGCGCGCAGCAATAAATCCAACTCCAAATTTTATGTTTCCGTTGACTTGTAAAGTCTTTCAACCGAAATTCAAATCACATTATTTGATTCTTTTGGGTACGATACTTCAAAGTTTGCACGTTAAATTATATAAAAAGGTTAATTGTTGTTGTTTAAAAATAAATAAATAGCCAGAGCTTTACTTAGAATTGTTAATTGATTAATAACAAAGAATTAACAAATTTGAAGAATATGTAATCCGGAAAGAAAGTACGCACTGCATGTAGAGTACTCAAAAAGTTGTTGCAAAGCTTTCAGATTTCACAACTCTGTAGTTCTGGTAGAATCTAGCTATATGTATACATATAGAGATAATCGTTGATAGATCCAATATTTGCTTTGTTTACAAAACCGAATCTAGAGATAAAGCGAAGCAGCAGTGTCAAGGAATCATAAAGCTTACGAAAGGTCCTTAATCCCAGTAGAAAAATCTAAGACACATTAACCCTAAAATAGACAAAGATTATAAAAAATTATATATACATTTATGATTTAGTAATTAACTTTTAGTTAAATTTGAACTGTTGTTGACACACGCTAATCGCTAACTAACACTAACAGCGTTAGAAATTGCCTGCGTTTAATTATTAACACATATACTAAACGGTTACGCTTCCCGACACCCAATAACCTATTGTATAAATTTCAACACAGGGCAGTAAATTCATTGCCCTGGCTGATTACACGGCTATGGGACACTCGGAAGTCTCGATGCGAGAGGGCGAAACAATCGAGCTATTGAAAGTGGGCTGTGCCGGCTGGTGGTATGTGCGCGTCTTAGGTAAATGAAATCTTCTAATACCCCCATACCTTATAAGACTAGTGTCTAGTGCATGAGCTGGTAGAATTGTAATTGAATAATCCTCTTTGACATTCGCATGTAAAGCATTTCAATTTAATATGTTTAAATCGTTTCACAGATACCAATGCAGAAGGTTGGAGCCCAGGAGCATATTTGGAATCGGTCAATCGAAAAACGTCTCGATCATCGAGCTGCAATCAGGAGCGAATAAACAATTAATGCTTCATCTTTAATATATCATTTTATAGACTTGCTATATGAAACGCTTTCAAAACTTAATCTATCGCGGCCTCTATAGATAACAGCATTTGAGCTTCTATGGCATCCCCCTAGGATTCATCTCTATACATCCAATAAATAGACTCTTCTCTCAAGCTTAATTTTATGAATCTGATCTGATGAATCAAATACACCAAATAATCTCTACTCCCAACTTCTTTTTGGCGTTTGTAAAAGTGTAAATTGTGGATAGAAATAGGGAAGAAACAACTTAAGTATTTCTTGTTAATAAATTATTTAAAATATATATATAAACATGCTAATACAGTTAATTCAAAAATAATTACTAGTTTCTAGTCCATAGTTGGGTTATCGTATGTGTTAGATGATGACGCATACACACACGATCTTTAGTATTTTGAGGATTGTTACAATGATTGTTAAGGACAAATTGTCGAATATTTCTAAAATTTGTATTAATATTCGAAAATGACATTGTTTTTAATTTTAATACTATAATTATTCATATAATATATATTTATGTACTTTACAATACAATCAATACACATAATACAGTTATGTACATTACATACATAAATAAAAGTAAATAAAGTATCGATCTATTTAATAGATTTTCAAATCTTCAACAAGATGAGAAAATGCAATTAAATTAAAATTAAAGGACTTTTATTAAATATATATATATAGTTTTTAAAGCGAATAGAAAAATGGTAAGTCTTTCTCCATTATAAGCTTTATTCCCATTTTTTTTTCTTAACTCTTAAACTTCTTAAAGTTTCAAGAATTGAAATGTCTTTGAAAGAAGGGAAGTTAGTGGTGACAGGAACAGATAAGCAAAGCTGCAAATATCAGGAACAAGCATCAGTGTAGTCATTATAATTTTATTAAATTTTCTAATATATTTATATTTTAAACGCAATCGGAGTTTAACAATTCCAGCTATTGACTTAGAAATATTCTCTGTTTTCTGGCTCAGTGGATGACCTTTACAATCGATTCAAATGCTCAGGTCGTCCCGCATATTGCGTGTGGTTCTTCTTTACAGAATAAAGGTATCATTTGTATTGGATAACAGGCATTTTACAATGGAATTTATTTTACATTTATTTATTAATATCTGAACAATTTATATGAGAATGAGGTGTCGTGTTCCCATGAATTCCAGCTAACGAAAACCTCTTCTTTCTGTTTGATATTTGACTTGAAATACATACATTAAATACACTTCGATTAACTGGCGTAGAATTATTGGTATTAATTTGGAGAGATGTTTATGCTTATGTTTATTGGAGTTCACAAAAATTGGAGGCTTTTGTTGCTTTTGTGCGGCCAATAAAAAGTAGACATCGAACGAACAAAGGAATGTGATTATAATGAACAAACATTTGTATTACGTACATATGGATACATACATAAAGCTTTTACTTAAATATTTAATGCAAATATTAAAACTTTAGCAACAAAACTTTGGGGCTATTATACAGTAAATAAACAAATTTCCTCAACTTTAAACAAAAACATTTCAATACTAATTGTGGTGAGGTGCGCTCCACGACGATTAAGCATCTCGGTTTCCTTTCTTCTTAAGAGTAAGTACTCCCTTTTATGTGGAGCAGCTTATAGTTTGAACTTGAAGTACTGATTTTAATTGGCAGTCACTCTGCTGTTCATGTAGAACTGTTGAGCTGATAGCAGAAGGGTCAAGACATAGATGCACGCCGCAATCCAGCAATTGTAGGCATTCTGAAAGATAAATATATGTGTCATAAAAAAGTACATTTGTAGGCGTAGCCATAAAAACTATCTCCTTTCAAAGTTATATTATGCTCATATAACTTTGCATGCAGATTGATTAGCTAGCAGTATAGCTACATGCATATGCATTTACATCTGTATGTGTGTGTATATGGGAGTAGTTTCTTGAATAAGAAACATGCATGTATAATTTATGTCTGCATGTTCTTCACTATAGGTTTAAAAATATTTAACTATTTTATTTGGAGTTTACAAACCTGCTTGTATGCTGCATTTGCGGCTGTGTAAAAATCATCCAACGTCTTGTACTCTTCTGCAAGTGGCAAGTCCTCAATTAATGCCACACTGTTTATAAAGAAGAACAATCCCATCAGCACCTACAAATTATTTAATAAAAAAATGTAGGCAAACGACTTTTCTTACGTATTTAAGACCAATGTATAAAACTGATATGTTCAGACCTTGTGACTTGTCTTGTGTGACCGTCACAAAACAAACTCTTATTTGTAATGTTTGCACACTTACCAACTGCACAATACCCCAGACGGATATAATCAAGCCGCAGAGCGAGCACTTAGGACCACAAATCTTCATATTGCTAGCTTCAGTATTTACTGGTCCCCGACGAAGATGTAAATTTCTTCCCTTTTAACTGGAATTCTCGTCGACAGATTTTTTCGCAGAAGCTAGCAATTGTCAGGTGAAAATCATGTGACAGTTAGTGGTGAGTTTGGTATGCCCACATAGAGTTGGTGAAAATATGCTAAATATAAATACATTAGTTATGGATAAATACTAGTATGTTTTCAGTATTTTATAATATTTAGTAAATTAAAGAGTATTAAAATTTAATCAGGTCTAACATATAGATTTATTAGCCTTTGTTATAATTTTAAGTCATGCTGGCTTTATGTTAAATTATTAGAACGGGCCCTCTGTCTTCATGCGTGCTGTAACGTGTATCGTCATACAAATTTAATGCACACAAAGTTAAATTACTGTCAACAGCAAAACTGGACTAATAACTAAAGTTGTCAAACTAATAATTTGTGTACCAAATTTGTAATTAACTAATATGCCCACATCATCTGTTTATCACGAAAAACAGCTAAGGCAGTTATGTGCCTTACATGCTTTAAACAATCTTTTTCAAGGTGATCAATCCTACACGAAAGCAGAACTTGATGATATATGCAGCAATTTAAGTCCGAATGTATGGATAAATCCACACCGATCTGTATTGGGACTGGGAAACTATGATATAAATGTTATAATGACTGCACTACAGAAACGAAATTGCGAGGCGGTTTGGTTTGACAAGCGAAAGTAAAGTAAAATGAATATATAAGACAAATCGATTCTAATCATATTTCAATATTATACAGAGACCCATCGGTAATTGATTTGGATGCAATTGTAGGCTTCATTCTAAACATCCCCTCTGACTATAAGCTTGGTGTTTTAACGCTACCACTACGGAGAAGACATTGGATAGCCGTGCGACGTATCGGCGAGTACTACTACAACCTGGATTCTAAACTGCAACAGCCTGAGTCATTAGGAAATGAAGCGGATATGCTACAATTCTTGCGTGAGCAGCTGTCAGAGGAGGGACCTCAGCGTGAGCTTTTCCTTGTTCTGGAGAGTAAAAACGATGAAAGTTCTGCGCAACGTTGGATTAAAAAATCTTCTATTCACTCCGTTTGACCAGCACACAGATATGAAGAATCTAGTCAAGCTCAACCCAACGTTAGAGGATTTAAAATATGCCTTTTCTACCCAGAGTACACAGATATACATTGGAATATATAAGAAAATGAAACAATTACTTAGTTTAAATTAATAATAATACAACCTGATGATGAATTCGAATAGTTCAAACTGTTAACAAAGTAGTTTAAAACTGAAAGTTGAAGCTTTATGTACAGTTGTTTATACATATTTTTTTAAATAGTGTAAAAGAATTAGGAAATTGCTTTAACGTAATTAGTAATTAAATATAAATTAAATGTGAGACAAAATGTTCAAAATATTTGTGTTATGTATTGATACTAACTTTAATATTAAGAATAAGTTTTTTATTATTGCAAATACTTGCCTACACTTAAAATATAAATCTCGTTTACACGGAGACCCTCCGTAAAAAGCACAAAAATAATAAATATTTACCAGAAAATACACTTCTATAAAAAATATATATATTTACGTTCACTTTGCATTAATAAAACCCATTTTTAGTTATTGTCTGTAAAAAGGTAATTTATTAAAATAAATACGTGCATTACGTTTTAATACAAGGCATAAAATACATGTAAAATTGTATATTTCGAATTATGTAAAATGTATGGAATGTTGAATTTCGTTATTCGAGGCAATTTTGTACTTAAACTAAGGACGAAGAGATTACTTCAACAAACACACATACGTTACTATGGACGGATGTAATACAAAAAGTCTGCTATTGATATAACGCCTAGTTATAAATTGTGCTTGTAGATTTTGTATAGTTTGATAGTTTATATATCTGTTTGGATGCCACCGTGAGGAGGAGCGGTTGGTTGGCGTCCCGGCTGTGGTCGCCGGGGCCGACTTGGTTCTGCAACAAAGTAGGGTTGTGGTGGAGCTGACGATGTTGTAGCGGCGGTGGCTTGGCTATTGTAGTAGTCGTCACCGTATTCACTCACTTCACGGTTGCTTATCTCATTAAGACGCTTGTAACGCTCTCTTCGTGCTTGTACCAAGTATAGGATTCCCGCGGGCATTAACATAACTGCACCTACAACGGCAAGTGCAAAAGACCAGCCCATGTCGTTGTGTTGCCAACCGGGCATCCAATCACGTGAATCTCCTTTTGCTCCAAATGTAACTACAGCAATAAAGCCAAAGATGGAGCCTAATACTTGACATGTTCCAATCGTAAGTAATAACACCACATAGCGGTCGTCATCACGGGATGTTCGTAAGAAGCTCAGTGTTAGAGGAAAGGCAATCAAGCACATAATAAAGCACAAGGTAGAAAATAGCTGGACAGCTATATAAAATCCAGGCAGAAGAAAATCATGAATGATATAGTATTCCTCTTCAAACACCCACATGCAGCCATTGAAACGGGTGTCATAGAATCTGTGTATATCCTGGAACTTGTTGAAGCACACTTCCCAGAGGCCAAGGTTGGTGAAGCGTGGATTTTGAAGACGTCCGTCGGTGACCAACCAATAAGGTGTTGCGAATGCAATAAGAAACAATAAAAATGAGAACGCCGAAATCCCAAGGGCAACTCGAGTATTGCGATTGGATGCGCCCATGGCTTCTGTTATTGTAATCGATTTTAAATTAGCTTAAAAGTATAAAGAAACTAATGAAATAACAAAAAACAAGTTCAAACTAACACAAATGTTGTGTGTCACACAACACCAAACACGCCCTGCCAGTGTGGCCAATATCTTGGTTGTTATTCACCAGAGATTGGCGTTGCCACAATGTTTTAAAGAAATGTATACGTTTTGACAACTCTGAATTGGTCAGTCTCTTGTTTTGTGGCACAAAAACTTGTTTGCGACAGCAAACGTAGAAAAATGTGTTTTTCTTCTGTATAAAACGGCTTAAGTTGCTAAAAATTACTTTCATATAACAACGTTGGCGTCTGTTCATTTCGTTTATTGAACAACTTTGATTGTGTTTGTATTGTTTATTGTGTTGCTTCCACGCTGACGCTGACGGGTAACAATATGGCTTCCGAAATTGCGGTGGTAAACATTGGAAACTTCGAAAAGATTCAAAATTTTCTTAATGATACCGCCTATAAGGAGATTCTTGAAAACAGTGAAACCTTTAACACGCGGCTGTGCATCGAGCGACGGCTACGTATGCCATTCCTCGACCCCCAGACGGGCGTTGCACAAACACATTGCGCGCTCTTTATGAAACGAAAGCAGCGTATGCCCGGCTTCCGACATGGTCAAATTTACACGTATCCCTCTGCACGTTGGCGCAAGCCAAAACGCCAGTATTTACTTAATCCGAATCATAGCTACCGCGCCTATCAATACCGGGAACATCATCTCTCTCATCAGCACCAGCATCAACATCAACACCATCATGTACCAACGTCTAACTCTGGAACGGTCGGTGCACGTGATCATCATCAGGCAGAAAGTGCAGGTAAATATAGTTTTTATTTTATAATAACAATTGGATTATTTTCTATATATTACATATTTATATTTAAATGTATATATTATATATATATGTATATCAAAATGCTTTTGTAAAATCAATAAAACTTACAATTGCTGCTGCTGCTGCTTTGTTCAGAAACAGTCTCATCATTGCCACCACCTTTGCACAGTGGTCACAACTATCGTAAAAGTAATGCCTAATAAACATATAAGTACTTTCAAGAGAAAATTGTTTTTGTCTTGTGTTAAGCTTGAAATCGTATAGCACTTATATATTTACTATTGTGATTAAAGCTTTTGACTTTTCAACAGTTAAAGATAAAGCTAGTTATTAGTTATTTGCAACAATAAAGTTCATTTACATTATTTAACACAAACAGATAGCGTCTGATGTACTGTTTACCAATAGAAAAAAAAAACATAAAATATTAAACATTTTTTTTTTTGTTTAAGTCCTTTTAATCCACTGTGCAATGAAAACAACAATAAAACTTGAGCTAAACATGTGTGGCATTATGAGGCTGCATTTTCTATATGTATATACATTTTGGCTTATTTGTATGTGTGTGCACAGCGCGTAACCACCCCATAAGAAAAGGTAAAACATATCTTTAGTGTATTGGGGGCTGATTTGTGTCTGTGCGTTTGTATGCAATAATAGACCAATAAAATTGATTTGTTCTTTTAGCCATTGCTGCGACTGACGGAAACTCAATGGGCGCTTCAGGTGACAATGACAGTAAGGATTCCCATGCAAATGCTGAGAAAGATTGGTTCCATGAAGATATGGATTCTTCGCATTATCATCATGCGGATGACTACGAAGATGACTTTGATTCAGACAACGATTTTGACGAGTCCTATAGTAGTAGAGGCAAACGTAAACGAGGCTCTCGGCCTCGACGTTCCAATGCAACTGTGGATGGAACTCCAAAAAGAGGTCGAAAAGGAGGCGGTAAGTAGAACACAGACACACATTTATTTGTAAAATATCACTTATTTTTGTATTACCAACTTTTAGGTAGTCGCCGTAGAAATGCGGCCGATGGTGACACATCGGATCGAAGAAGGCGTGGTGGGGCGAACAATGCAAACACGTCTGCTGCAGCAGCAGCAGCGGCTGCGGCTGTAGCACATGCCGCCAGCACTGCGGCCGCGGCAGCAGCGACGGGACTTTATTCAACACACTCAAACTCAGCATCACCGATTCCCATTATTGACGAAACGTCACAATCAGCTTTGGTTATGACGCCTTCGCTTGCAACATCATATGACAAGACATCATTGAATGATGCTGGTGCATCAAACGATTCAATTCCTTTGGCCACCATGGCTAGCATGGGCATGACTACAACATCCACAGCTACCCCAGCTGTATATACTACTGTAACGGCATCACCAACTGCTCCATTGTCGAGTCCCAAAAAGAATAAGATGCGTGTAGAACGAGAGGTGGCCCAGCCATCGCCGTATTGCGACTTCTGTTTGGGTGATCAGCGTGAAAACAAGAAAACGAATATGCCGGAAGAACTAGTGTCTTGCTCAGACTGTGGTCGATCTGGTCATCCATCGTGTTTGCAATTTACGCCGAACATGATAATTTCAGTAAAACGCTATCGCTGGCAATGCATTGAATGTAAATATTGCTCCATTTGTGGCACCTCCGATAATGATGATCAGCTACTTTTCTGCGACGATTGTGATCGCGGGTACCATATGTATTGCTTGTCGCCGCCATTGGTGACACCACCGGAAGGCTCCTGGAGCTGCAAACTCTGTATGGAGGAATTTCATAAGCACAAATAAAATAAGATGACAATTGAAGTGAACTGAGGCGTTGGTACAGATGTAAATGTCCTTTATGTTTTCACTTACATGCATATTTAAGTCTCCCTACTCATCAAGCCGCGGCAGCTTTTAATTTAACTAAAGTTTAATTTTCATATTAAGTATTCCTTAGTACGTCTCTAACCCTATGTACCTACTTAATGTAATTTTGTATTTGTAACTACGCTTAAACTGACCGCCCCAAGTATTGTAAGTATTTCCAGCCTTCCTTCCAAAAGTGAATGTCACATCTTCATTATACGAGGTCGTTAAGCAACCCAATCCCAGCCCCCAATCGTACGATTTCTTTTACAATTTTATGTAAATTTTACGGAATAATCTTAAAGTCTATACCTACCATAATGCCAATAAATACTGCAATACTTCTTGCGTACTTAAATGAGTTTCTTTCAATCTTTCAAGCTGCTAACAGTTCAATCAATTTTCTCAAATATTTGCATTTAAGCAAGTCTTCTGTAATTACAAATGGTTCAAAGAATTTCTCGAAGTGTCAATTAGCTTTAACAAGTGGTCAAATTGTAAGTGTGAAGAGATTCTGTTTGTAGCGATGATCTGTTAATTGCTGGGAGCAGAAGATTGCAACCATATAATCTGAGTCAGTAACAATAAGTCAGTCAACATGAATGGTGTGTGGTCTCTTTTTTGGCTAGTCTTATGTGTAGTGTTGCCTGCAGTTTGCGGTGCACATCATTCTCGACTCAAGCGATTCCTGCTCTTTCCACGCCAGTCCCCGACAAGGCATCAGGTAAGTTTCGGCTTAATATCGAAGTTGGATGTAATATTTTTGGGCTTTCAGTTTATTGCTGGCATTGGCATACCAGCTGATCTGTCCTATGAATCTCTAACAATTGGCCACGTTCTAAAGGCGGAGTTCTTTCTGCCATATAATGAGACCGTCTTCCGGCAAAATCCATTTCTGCCGGAGTACAAATTTGAAGGAGTCCCATTGAGCCGCAATGGCAATGAGATTCGGCTCATGCAGATGAAGCCCACTCAATTGCGCTGGCAAATCTATGCATATATCGAGCACATGCTGGACAGGTGAGTGTTACCCTTACATATACATAAATGTGTATATATCCTTAATATATATTTTATTTAATTTAGTTACGGTTACAAAGGACATGAATGTCTTTTACAAGCTATTTGTGAAGCGAATGTGATTCAGTTTTCAAAGGATTTTAATGTTTTTCATGAACTGCTGCATATTATCCTAAGGTAAAGTGTTTATTTACAAATTTTAGTTTTATTTATACTTCTAGGCTCATTATAACATTAGTCCTTCTACAACTCTCAATGAAGTATCCGACGAGTCCTACGATTTTATGCTGGCCGAAAATGTAAGCTCCCAAGCGAACAGTTGTGAAATTTATGATTGCAACTTTAAGCTACTTAATTGGATATCGAAAGTCATGAGCTTGGAAGAATAAAAGTCATAAATTTAAAAAAATATAAAATGTTTTTTTTTTAAATAAAATGTATAATTTGAAACACTTCACACTTATAATTAAAATTAAAAATAATAATTTAATTCAAACTGAAAATATAAAATGCCACATTTTTAATAATTTGTAAGTTTCAACTTTTTTATTACGTTGTTTAGTTAGTTTTTAATTTTTATTTATATTTGATAACATTGCGATTTTTAATTAGGATTCCGCCTTGCTATTTTAACAACTACCTCCTTGTTGGTTCTGATCAAAATGCCCGCTAAAAATTTGTAACTGTTGGGATCGCATGTGGGAAATATTTTAAAGTTGCTTAAAATAAAAACTAGCAAAGTTTTTACTTCCATCATTGCAAATTTTTGACCAACACAATTACGTCGACCTGCACTGAATGGTATAAAAGCGAAGGGATGTCTTTTCTCGGAGTTTTCAGGCAGGAAACGTTCTGGTACAAATTCGCTAGGATTCTCAAAATAGCGTGGATTCCGATGTAAATCAAATATATGCAAAATAATCTGTGTGCCTTTCGGAAGTAGTAAATTATTTGCCAGTTTGGTGTCTTCGTGGCACTCCCGCATAATTGCTGGAACGGATGGAAAAAGCCTCTGTGTCTCTTTGATAACACATTCCAGGTATTTTAGTTTGGCCAATGAACGACTTTCCAAGCCCCAGAGATCATCTAGAAATAAAACCTGTATTTTATTACCGTCTGTTAGAGATCCTTGTTCCCATCACCTTTGTTGGGTATAACCTCGGAGATTTCTTCATAGCATCGCTGTTGTATTTGTGGATAATGGGCTAAGTATGCAAGTGCCATTATGAGATTCATAGAGGTTGTATCGAAGCCCTCGAACATGAATGTATCCACTTCCTCACATATTCCCGCATGATCAATGAGTCCATCCCGCTCGGCCAGTAGCATAGTGTCGAGCATTGCGTAACGTTGTTTAGCATTGAAATCACTGAAGGTGGAACTTTTTTAAAATCAGAGCTTACAGTTAAGGATGAGAGTTACCTGGATTCCAGATCGTTAATCTCATTTAGAAAGTTGTCATTAAAGTTCTCCCGCCGTTTGCGTATTATATTGCTGGAGAATGAATGTAACTTCTTCAAAGTGGACTGATCCTTACGCCCGTCTCCAAATACATTGTATAAGGTATCACTGGTCATAAGTGGATTTATAATTCGCTTCACAAAACTATGCTCCGCAATTTGTATGTTATTTCGGTATTCATCACCGTCCGAACAATCGTCGAGACTCACTCCCAGGGCGGTTTCTGTACCACATGAACAGAGATTTTAATCGGATTACTTTCTGTGAGCGTAAGGTGACCTACCGCATATACTGTTTAGTGTAAATCGAGGTATTAAGTTATTCAAATTTATCTCGCAGGGCGCGACGCTGTTATCTATAGTTTTCTCCAGTACATCTATAAATTTAAAGCTTTCTTGTCTATAACAAATGAAGATGTGGCATTTAAACAATTGTTTGGATTAAAAAGTGTATATCAAATGATTTACATACTTGAAAACTTCGAGAAACTGTTCCAAAATTTTAAAGTGAAACGCTGGCGTTAGTAGCTTCCGTCGCCCATGCCAATGCTGACCTAATAAATAGTTAAATGGATTTTCAAATTTTCACTTTCGATCGTTTTTAATCAGGTTTTTAAGGCAAGTGGCCTACCTGTGCTTGTCAAGAGTCCGGTTTTGAGGAAGGGTTGCAGAAACCGGTACATCTCGCCTTTGGTAATCAGGTTGATGTCGTTAAGGATGAGCTCCGCGTCGGCGGCATCAATAATGTTGTAAACTGGCATTCCGATAATATATTGAATATAGCTTCGTTTAAGTTCCTTGGCGTATTCACGTGAATAATCAAAATATTTTTCTGTATAAAGATATTGAAAACGTTTAACAAATTGTCATAGAAATAAATGTATTAGAATTCCTCACCAGAGGTCATTCCGAGGGTATCAAAAGTGTTTCCAAAAATTGTATTGCCTTTGCCCGTGGCTACCGTGTGATCTAAGGGTCCACCATCTATAGTTTTAAATCGACGACACAATGACAACAAATCATAATCTTTATTAAGGCGAATAACACATTTTATAAGAACTGCCGTCAAAATGATCGTAATTAAAATAAACATTTTCCGTATCTACATAACACGTCGACGTCGCTCAAGCGTTGGTTTTTTACTAAAACATGTTCCGCTTCATAGACGATCGCTTCTCTCCGGATCTATATAAACGTCTCTTTGTTATTGTTATACAAATAATATATTTACTTCTATATAAGAGTACCTTATCACATGAAAATCAAGTCTTGGTACAAATATCAAGTAAAAACACAGACAGCGTTTGTACCCATTTATTAAAATTTGTTTAAATTATCAATCGGAGTGAAAAATGTGTCAGTTGTTATTTTTTTTTGGTAAAATTCGTTAATGAAAAAAAACATGTTTTCTAATTATTAAATTTTTAGTTATCTAAATTATAAGTAGTGTTCTTCCAAGTGCTCCAATTACGTAGAATATTGATTGGTTGGTATAGTGGCAAAAATGTTAAGACTCCTTGTACGTGTGAAGGAATTTCGGGATCCATTTAGACAGCTTGTGATCCTTAATTCAGGACGATGCAGATCTAACCTAGCAACTATTAAGTCTAAGCCGGGAAAAAGGCCTCCCCTTGAAACTCCTACGGTCATTTGTGCTCGTAACTACAAGTATACAGAAGGCAACGAATATCATGGTTTTCAGTGCAACAGAATTGTACATATACCAGGATTTGATTTAACATCTTACACCTTCCACCATATTGACACCGGTATGGAGTTCTGGTATATTGATCGTGATGACACCAATAACGTCTTCTCAATAAACGTTCGTACTCCATCTACAAATGCTTGCGGTCTCTCACACGTGTTGGAGCACATGACATTGGGCGGATCCAAGGATTTTCCAATTCGCGATCCGTTCTTTAAAATGCTGAATAGATCTGTGGCTACAAATATGAACGCCTTGACTGGGTCAGATTATACCGTATACCAATTTGCAACGAGAAATGAGGTTGACTTCCGTAACTTGCAGCACATTTATTTGGATGCCGTTTTCAGGTATATAGTGAAATTAATACACGTTACAAAAGGATATATTATTATGATGACTGTAAGAAATTTTTTGTTTTAGGCCAAATTTGCTTTATTTGGACTTTCTACAGGAAGGATGGCGCTTGGAGCATAAGGACTTGCATGATCCGACTTCAGAATTAATGATTAAAGGAATTGTGTACAATGAAATGAAAGGAAACTTTTCTGAAAACTCACGTCTAATAAAGAAGACCATTCTTAATAATTTATTGCCAGACCAATACAAGTATATATCTGGTGGGGATCCATTAGAGATCCCAAAGCTAACATACGAGGACCTGCTTGAGTTTCATCGCAAATATTATCATCCTAGCAAGGCGCGGATGTTCTGCTACGGTTCCTTCGACTTAATGAAAACTTTGCAGTTCGTCAATGAAAATTATTTGCAAAACGTGGGGTACATTGACTGCTTCAATGAAGAGATTCCATCACAGGTACGTTGGACGGAACCACGTGAAGTACATATATCGGGGCGCTTGAATTATTTGGGACCACCGCAAGAGAAACAAAATCAAATTTTGGTTTCGACTCTGATGTGTGACAGGAACGATGTGCAGGAGACCTTCGAACTAAATGTCCTGTCTCAACTGCTTTTAAGTGGACCGAACTCGGCTTTCTATAAGCGTTTAATTGATGCAAACTTCTCCGGAGGCTTTAGCCAAAATGTGGGATACCTGTTAACTTGCCGGGACTCATATTTCACTGTGGGATTGCAAGATCTTCATTCTGAGGATTTTAGCAAGTTCAAGGAGCTCTTCACCCAAACAATACTTGACATATGCTTGCATGGTTTTGAAGCTCGACACATTGAAAGTGTCCTTAACAAAATTGAGCTGTCATTTAAGCATCAATCGACTGAGTTTGGACTGGATATTTTATATAATTCAATGAGCATGTGGAACTACGGGGGCGATGTTGTTGCTGCTCTACAGATTTCCGATAAAATAAGCAATTTACGTAGAAGCCTTAAGCAAAATAAAAGATATTTCCAGGAGAAAATACAGAAATACTTCGTCAATAATCCACATAAGCTAACAGTAACCTTGTCGCCTGATCCTCTGTATGAGACGAATATGATGCAGGCTGAAGCATTCTTGGTTATGGAAAAAGTAAAAGATCTTAGCCCAGAAAAGTTGAGGGAAATCAATCAGAATGGCATTGAATTGGACAAAGCGCTAAAAGTCGAGCAGGACATAAACATTTTACCCTGTCTTTCGATAATGGATGTGAAAGAGCCAATTAACTACCCGGAAATATGGGAGACCACAATCAAAGATGCGTCCATTCAAATATGTAAGGTGCCTACAAATGGAGTAACCTATCTTAAGTGTAAATTTAATTTCACTGGACTGAATCAAGACGACATTGGGATTGTTCCACTGTTCTGTAACCTGTTAACCAAAATGGGAACCTTCAATTATTGCTTCCGCTTGCTTGATAAATTAATTAACTTAAATACCGCTGGGATCGACCTTAATTTAAAAGTTGTTGAAGATATAGTGGATGCCAAGTCCTACCGGCTAGAGCTCGTATTATCCACTCATGCATTGGATAAAAATGTGGCCAATATGTTTTCAATATGTCAAGAGATGTTGGTAAACGCTGACTTTGAAAATACGAATCGCCTTGAAATGCTTATTGATAACTATATATCCAAAATTTCAGTGGGTGTGGCAAACACAGGTCACACACATGCCATGCTTGGCGCCGCTGCCATGGTCAGTAATGCTGCCAAAATTAGGTCCTTGTTGCTGGGACTGGACCATATAGATTTCATAAAGAACTATGTCAAACAGAATAGTATACAAGAAATTCAAAGCCGCTTAGCAAACTTGAGCTACAAACTGTTCAGCACAAACAACTTAAGTGTAGCTATCAATAGCTCAGATCCTCACAATGCAATTACAATGGATTCGTTAAAATGTTTTTTGGAAAATTTACCAAGCTATAAAAATGTTAGGAAATCCAGTGAGCTACATTTGTTGGAATCAAACTCCCAACATAATGTCATTAATACACCATTAAATTACTGTGCAAAAACCTTCTTCACCGTTCCATATATGCATGATCACCATCCTGTGTTACGCGTTCTTGGAAAGCTCATATCTTCAAATTATCTGTTACCCGTTGTGCATCAACAGAACGGAGCCTATGGAACGGGTATTAAAGTCGGCTATGATGGTATATTTTATTTTTACAGCTATCGTGATCCACAGTCATTTAAAACAATCAATGTTTTTGATAATGCATATGAATGGTTCATTAAAGAATCCAATAAATTCAGTCAAGAGACACTTTTTGAAGCGAAACTGGGAATCCTGCAACAGCTCGACTGGCCAACTGCACCGGGTGAAATTGGTTTAAATTATTTTGTTCTTGGTCTCTCGCAAAATATGTATGAAAAGTATCGCAGACGTGTGTTGAATTTGACAATTGAGGAACTTTGCAGTGTAGCGGAA
The DNA here is from genome assembly GCA_035044505.1 of Zaprionus lineosus. Classification (NCBI taxonomy): domain Eukaryota; kingdom Metazoa; phylum Arthropoda; class Insecta; order Diptera; family Drosophilidae; genus Zaprionus; species Zaprionus lineosus. The sequence continues at coordinate 7,275 of JAWNNX010000674.1, read as the reverse complement.
ATATATTTTATGAAGAAACCCTTGCATGTTGGTAAATGTATTTTGGGCCCAGAGAAACTTGGTAACAAAGCCGAAGTACTTTTCAATACTGAAGTAAAAATATCTTAAATTTAGTTTGTACCTTTCCCGATCTGAAATCATGTTGTCTCAATAATAAACATATATGAAAGCCACATGATTTGACGTTTAGTTTAATTAAGTAGTATTAATTAATTATTTATTTTACTATACATTTTAAATAATAACATTTTTATTTTAAACAAAGCTCAAGGTAAATTTAAGTAATTAAAAAAATAAAATTTGAATTCATATTTATTGCTTATCAGGTATTTTTTGTAATTCACATATTCAAATAGAAATGTTTTTGCGCTGCTTGCAAAATAATCGATATATTTTTATTCATATGACATTTGAATGTTGGTATTTTCTGCGATAATCGTACCAAATGCGTTATCGATAGTTTTTGCTCAATAGATATTACCGATATGCACACATTTAGTTAGACTACAGACAATTGCTGCTTTAATAAAACATCTGGATAAACTTAAGTTGGTAAGTGCAAAAATTAAGTTTTACCTATATGACAGTTCAGATCAGCAACTAAATTAAAATGTGCGCGACTTTATTTTCACAAAAATGAATTTAATTCATTATGTAGCAGACACGAACAGTTTTTCCGTACACATAAGTCTGCTTGTATGCTCTAAAACATTTTAAACGCCGGCTGATGTAACTCGAACTCGTGTTGTGTTTTATTTTTATAATTCTATATGCCGCCCGATAGTATCCACTGTATATTATACTTATCCTTTATAGACTTCAATTCACAAAAATGTTCACACGGTTGACAGCAGCTCGATGGTCCAGGAATATTTTGCGGGCAGAGTCAAGACGATTTAAGTCGTCTATGATTGACGACAGCATTAACCATGCCAAGCTATTGACAAATGTTGCCGTCCGAGAGGGAATGCCACACATAGTCACAGACCGTCAATACAAATATAGTGAGGGTCAGATATATAATGGATTTAAATGCGAAAGGATTGAATATATACCGGACTTCGAACTTACGTCATGTACTTTACGACACATGGGCACAGGAACTGAGTTTTGGTACATTGATCGAAATGATAACAATAATGTATTCTCAATCAACTTTCGTACAACCCCGTTTGATTCTACGGGTCTGCCACATATATTGGAGCATCTGGCTTTGTGTGGCTCGAAAAACTTTCCAGTCCGTGATCCGTTTTTCAAAATGCTCAATCGTTCAGTTGCCACTTTTATGAATGCCATGACTGGACCAGATTATACACTTTATCCATTTTCCACTATGAACGAAGTTGATTTTCGAAACCTTCAAAAGATTTATTTGGATGCGGTATTCCGGTACGTCAAAATACACCTGGTAAATGCTGAGAATATGATATAAACTCTAATTTTTTAGGCCAAACCTAGCGTACTTGGACTTCTTGCAAGAGGGCTGGCGACTCGAACATAAGGACCTGCACAATCGTAAATCTGAACTTGAGATTAAAGGTGTTGTTTATAACGAAATGAAGGGCGCATTTTCGGAAAACTCTCAAGTTTTTGTACAAAACTTGTTAAATAACATGCTTCCATTCCACACCTACGGATTCGTATCGGGCGGCAACCCACTAGAAATTCCTAAATTAACACACACTGATTTGGTAGAGTTTCATAAAAAATACTACCATCCTAGCAATGCGAAAATTTTCTGTTATGGTTCATTTGACCCAATGAAAACTCTTGAGTTTGTCAATAAGAATTACTTATCACATCATAACAGTATAGACAATACCTATAGCTGTATACCGCCTCAGCCACGTTGGGCGCAGCCAAGGAACGTACACATTCCGAGTAGATTGGATAACATGGGCGCTACGTTTGATCGCCAGAATCAGATAGCTATTGGATTGCTAATGTGTGATACAACGGACATACAGGAAAGTTTTGAATTGAATGTACTCTCAGAGGTATTGATTCGTGGCCCCAATTCAGCCTTCTATAAGAGTATGATAGAACCCAACTTTTCCGGTGGCTACAACCAAAGCACTGGATATTCTTCGGATTGCAAGGATACATATTTCGTAGTGGGTCTCCAAGATCTAAAGGTTGAAGATTTCAAAAGATTCAATGAGCTTTTTGATCAGACAATTCAAGAAACAATTGAGAACGGATTTGAAACTCAGCACATCGAAAGTGTTTTACACAACATGGAATTGTCCCTGAAGCATCAGAGCCCCCACTTTGGTAATGCAATTTTGTTTAATTCGACGGCATTGTGGAATCATAATGGCGATGTAACAGCTGCTTTACGCGTCTCTGAGATGATTGCAAAACTTCGATGCAACCTAAAGGAGAATAAATACTATTTCCAACAAAAGATTCAAAAATACTTTGCAAACAACACACATAAACTGACACTGACAATGTCTCCCGATGAATTGTACGAAGAGAATTTCAAGCAGGCTGAGACGGAAATGCTTAAACAGAAGATTAGTTCCCTTAACAAAGATAAATTCGAGGAGATATATCAAAATGGCATTAAATTGGAAGAGTCCCAAAAATCCAAGGAAAACTCAGACGTCTTACCGTGCTTGACCCTGTCTGATGTGGAACAAGCCCCCAAGTTGCCGAAAATTAAAATCAAAACTATTCAAAATGTGTCCACGCAGCTTTGTAAGGTGCCAACTAATGAGATAACCTACCTAAAGTGTTTGTTCAACATCACAGGACTCACTCAAGAAGAGATATTGCTTATTCCTTTGTTCTGTAATGTGATTAACGACATGGGTACCAAAAATCACAACTTCCGCGACTTCGATAAGCTTGTTCTCTCCAAAACTGCCGGTATTGACTTTAAATTAAATTTCGTGGAAAATGTTAAGGATGCCCAATCATACAGTCTGGGAGTTATGATGACTACACATGCACTCGACAAGAACGTGCCGGATATGTTTGCCTTGTGCAAGGAGTTGCTCCTAAATTTCAGACTGGAAGATACAAACCGACTAAAGATGCTCATTGAGAACTACATTTCCAACATATCGGTCGGAATCGCTAGTTCTGGACACTTGTATGCTATGCTGAGCTCTGCGGCGTTGGTCAGCGATGCAGCTAAATTAAAGTCACTTTTGTCGGGAGTTGATCACATCGATACAATGAAAAAGTACGTCGAACAAAACAGCACTGAATCAATTAGGGATAAATTGAAGAATCTCGGCTTAAAGGTATTTAATAAGAACAACATGAGTGCTGCCATCAATAGCTCGGATGCTTATCAGGCAACAGTGGTGGAGAATTACAATAGTTTCTTGCAGGACTTGGCCGTGCAACCAAAGACAAAGTCGAACACTGAGTTGCATTTGTTAAGTCCCAGCTTCCAACATTACGTTATGAATATTCCTGTCAACTATTGTGCAAAGGCTTTCTTTGCTGTTCCATATTTGCACAACGATCATCCTGTATTGCGCGTATTGGCAAAACTTGTATCCGCCAAGTATCTGCTTCCTGTGGTGCGTGAACAAAATGGGGCATATGGTGCGGGCGCCAAAATTGGATCCGATGGTATCTTCAATTTCTTCAGCTACCGCGATCCACACTCAACTAAGACTTTGAGTGCCTTTGACAAGACCTATGAGTGGCTTAAGACGGAGAGCGATAAACTTGACCAGCAAATGCTATTTGAAGCCAAGCTCGGTGTGCTGCAGCAGCTGGACTCGCCAACTGCACCTGGAAACGTTGGCATCGATAACTTCTTGTATGGCGTCTCAGAAGAGATGTTTATTAAATACCGCTCCCGGGTTCTATCTGTGACTGTCGACGAATTGCGTACGGTAATTGAAAAATACTTCAAGGACGAACCAAAACATTTTGGCAAATGTATTTTGGGACCGACCAATGAAAAATTGGAACAGGAGACGAGTCTTAAGTGGAAGATTATTTCCTAAGCGTAGAAAGAACTATTAAATTTTACTGTATATACACATATAAACTTCAACACATACACACACACACACACACACACACAAAGAAACACACACTGAAACATGTCTGTCAGTATAGTATATATTTTGTTTATCGACTGCAAATTATTGATAACTTGTTTGTTAGTAATAATTAAAAAATCCCAAGTCATGAGGATCCGAAAAAGCAAAGGGCAAATAATTAATAAACAAAACTATCTTTTCGGGTGTACGAAAATTGTTAAGCGTATTAAAGATAAAAAAAAATTATTTAAATGATTTAAGCTTATATTTTATATGTTTTTGTTATTTCCACTGACAGTGATGTCACGTCCAGGAAATTTTACCGACGATGAGACCTACTTTAAGGATGTTGTTGATTTCTTGCAAAGATATTCATGGGTATACCGGGAGGCGAACACATCCTGCATTAAATCCATAAATGACATGCCCAACGACTATAAGGACTATTTCCTAGGAATATCAAACGAAAATCTCAACACATTTCCATTTGTTCACGAAGACCTGCAGGATTGCCCAGAAGCAGTAGATAGTTTCCGCCAACAGATCGCTAATTTGACGCCCAGACAAACAGCACCTGCGGAATCGTTTTGCAGTTGGGCAAGTGAAGTTGCGAAGCCCTTGGACAACAGCCGACGGAAAATGGCTCCTAAAAAATTGCACGAGATTGAGAAACTGGCAGCCAACATCCACGATCATTGTGCTGAAAACACGCAACTTTTGATCGACTTGGGCTCCGGATTAGGCTACCTGAGCGAGGCATTGTTTCGGCTTAGGAATAACTATTTGATTTTGGGTCTTGAGGCAGACGAGAAGCGCGTGCAAACTGCTCGCCAACGCAGTCAGCAACTTATTTCAAAGGACTCACTTAAGTCCATTAACTACCAGCAACTATTCATCACAGCAGAAAGTGCCTCCCGCTCCCGCATCGAAAATTATGTGTCTGACCTGGAGCGCAGCAATGGATTCTCGAAGCCTTTAAATACAACAATAATTGGCTTGCATGCCTGCGCGGACCTAAGCATCAGTGCTATGCTTTTATTCCTAGCAATGCCACAAGTGCGATGTCTGCACATCATGCCCTGCTGCTACCACAAGCTTTCTCTACGCGAAGAACCTGCAGACACACATGGCTCACAAACTACGTTTATAAACTTCCCTCTAAGCAGTGGTCTCCGCAATGCCATGTCTCTGGCTGGCGATGCTGCAGAACTTTGCTTTAATCGACCCTTTATGCGGCTGGCCTGCCAGGAGACCAACTCTCGATGGAAGGGTGATGCGGAAGCACATGATAACCATGGGCGACAAATGTTTTTACGTGCTTTGGGTCAAGCACTCTGCGATGATGATGAACTGGTAAAGATGAAGCGCAATTATAAGTCCCAGAAATGGGAAAAAACTCTAAGATTCCAATATGTTAGTCAGACTTTTGAGTTAATTTCCAAGCAAACGAAATCAATTATTACCTGGCGACCCATTCATGAGGAACGTTTTGCCAGAATCAACGAGATATATTTCGAAGAGCGTGGACCTCGTTTGGCTGAAGCATTGTCCTGCCTGCAGACGAGCATGCAGGTTAGTTTTCCATATTAAATGCAATCTTTAAGCCATGTTATTGATTTCATCAGTTCCTCGTTCCTCGACAGAAACTCTGTGAGAATTTGGTCTTGTTTGACCGCCTGTGTTACCTTAAGGAATTGGCTGCAGCTCAGAAGCTTCACTTGGAGGCCAAGTATGAAAAATTGTTTGATGAAAAGGTATCACCACGCTGCCATGTTCTGATTGCTAAAAAGTTGTGATGCGGGCCACTGCTCAAGAAACATGCTTCCTTCCATTCCTGCGGTGGATCCAGATGACAATGTTACCTATGAGCGTTAATACAATTAGCAGGCACTTCGCCACTGTGCCACTAACTAAAAATGTTGTTTAAATTTTACCCGAGGCTCGGCCTGCAGCCATAAGACCCTCGGCATCTCCACCGCCAACTGTTGCCATCAATTAAAATCAATGCCAGCCAGGAAAAACTTTACACAGCGTCGCCTCAATTTTTCCATTTTGCATTTTCTCTTTAAGAAAGCATTTTATGCGTAAGTGCTTTGCCTTTTTGCTCATTAATTGTAGCAGTGCGGGCTCAGCTATGGTAATTAAATTGCCTTCAGTACTTACATGTATTTAAAAACAGGTAACACAAATACACACATACATACACACGCGCATTCACAGGCGCACACAGTCATACGTCGACAAAGCTGTACGCAAACAATTGCTTAATTTAGCCCGCAGACGTATTAATACACTGAAGCACTGAAGTGCATCAGCACATATAAAAAAAACAAAATATATATATTTAATAATAAATAATAACACAATATAAAAATTCATAATTTTACTTAATATAATGTACATTAAATACAAATAATGATTAAATTGTATGATGTAGGTAAATAAAGAATTTCCTATTTGAGCCTGGAAGCTTTTTAACCTACTTTAACTTTTGAGGTGGGGGTGTGAAAGGTTGTATAGGAATAGTATATATAGATATATGTATATATATTTCTGGTTTAGACTTATACATTCACATCTCAGATTAAGAATGGATAAATCCAATTAAGAAATATAGTAAAATAAATATATAAGAATCGTAGTAAAATAACACCTTAAATATCATTTCTATTTTTTTTTTTTTTTTAACAAATACTTATTTCGCTGGAAACGTTTCAGTCTTTTGAACTCGGCCAGGCGCTTAATAAAGGGAAAGGAAGTATGGATACAAAGTAACCTTATAATTAATTTACCTAATATATACATTAACTTAACTCATTTTATATATAATATGTAATTATTCATCCTATTAATTAATCCCACGAGTGGGGAGATCGACGGAATGTATTCTCTTTAATCTACGAGATCTTAGTGGCTCAGCTGGGCTCAACGCCAGTGAGTTAGGGTGTAAGTGTCAGCTCTCTAGATATAAATACCAGTCGAAAGTCCTTTCGAGGACGAGCCCAATGTTAGTAACGTGTCCAAATGCAGTCTGATTTCAGCAATCGAAGTTTCCCCATGTTTGTAGACTAGTGTTTTTACTCAATTCGATACAAATACTTTGAAAATCTTCAAATTGTCGATATTTTGGCCATTTTTGTGATGTTACCCCTTACAAACTTGGCCAAAAGCGCAAAGTGTAAGCTCTCTAGATATAAATACCAGTCGAAAGTCCTTTCGAGGACGAGCCCAATGTAAGTAACGTGTCCAAATGCAGTCTGAT
>JAWNNX010000665.1:0-15595 GCA_035044505.1 Zaprionus lineosus | reverse complement strand
TAAAGAGTTTCTTGACAGTGTCAAATATGTGTAAACACGGTTTTCGTTGAATTTTTGTTATTTGTTTTTAATTATTGTTAATTTTTTTTTTGTTAATCAACTAAGATATATACTGTCTTTATAAGTTACCATAAAAAAAAATTGAATTATGTTGATTAAAAGTTATGTTTTTCGCATCGAAAGTCAAAAAATTGTATTTTTTCAGTGTGTAAACTTTCTTGTTTACTGTGCTGTACTTTGATTTCATTCGAAAGAAAAGTTCCACTGGTTCACATTTGTTTCTTTGTTTGTCAAGAAACTGTTTACACACTGAAAAAATACAATTTTTTGACTTTCGATGCGAAAAACATAACTTTTAATCAACATAATTCAATTTTTTTTTATGGTAACTTATAAAGAAGTATATTCTTAGTTGATTACAAAAAAAAAAATTAACAATAATTAAAAACAAATAACAAAAATTCAGCGAAAACCGTGTTTACACATATTTGACACTGTCAAGAAACTCTTTACACACTTTGATTTTGACTTCGGCATAACGCAAATTCTTAGGAAAAACGGTACTTCACCGTTAATTCTGCTTGGCGAGATGATTAATGCTGCAATAATTTTGCATTTATTTCACTTATTTGGAATATTTTGTGGTGTAATTTAGTATTATTGATTTACAAAAATGCCTGGAAAAAGATTTAGCTTTAACGAGGTGCAATTCATCTTATATAATCACCAATTGGGGAAAATCGGTGCAAGAATTGGTTGATATTTTCTGTGTCTCGAAAGAAAATATATTACGTCATTAACCGCGCAGAAAATGAAGGGAGGCTCGAACACAAAAGTGGAGGTGACCGTAAAAAAAAATTGATAAAAGAATGGATCGTTTTATCAATCGAATAATTTCCCAAATTTCCGTGAGAGCAGTTGCCAAGGAGGTCGAACAACAATGTGAATTGGTTTTTTCGCACGAAACCATTCGTCAAGCCATCCTAGGGCATGGTTATACATCTAGAGCTGCCAGGAAGAAACCGTTGCTTTCATCGGTCAACGTGAAAATGCGCTATACATTCGCTTTAAATATGATAAATCGGCCAGATGATTATTGGAATGACGTCATATTCTGTACTATAATGATGGTCCATCGCGAGTGTGGCGTAAGCCATTAACTGCACTCGAGAAAAAAAATATAATTCCAACAGTAAAATTTCGAAAACTGTCGGTGATCATCTGGGATTGCATCTCGAGCCGGACAAATTGCATTCATTGAAAACAGTATAAATGCCCAGCAATATCTCCAAATTTATAAACAACCAAACATTTGCAACCGAGTGCGGCTAAGTTTGGCTTAATAAGCAACAACAAACCACTCTTCAAGTTTTATCAAGATAATGACCGTAAGCATAAGAAGATAAATGTGAGGACATGGTTATTATATAATTGTGGAAAGGTCATTGACACACCACCCCAGAGCCCTGACCTAAACCCAATAGAGTTTTTGGGCCTATTTAAAAAAAAAAGGTGCTAAAAGGCCAGCAATAAATAAAAAGAGAACTAAAAGATGCATTATTGCAAGAGTGGCAAAATATTCCCAATGATTATGACCTTCAAAATCTTATAAATTCAATGAAAAAACGTCTCCACCAAGTGGAGGCCCTACTAACTATTAAAATTAATATAAGTTAGTAAAAATAAGTTAAATGTTAAGAGTCGCAGTATTATAATATTTATATACATATGTCAAAAATGTGTAAACACAGTTTTCGTTGAATTTTTGGTATTTGTTTTAAATTATTGTTCATTTTTTTTGTTAATCAACTAAGAATATGTTTTTTTATAAGTTGTCTGTTAAATAACAGCCTACAGAGCAGAAGGCTCTGTAGAACCCACCCGCTAGATCTCTCCTGAATGCGTTGAGCCATTTGACTTGATGTCATAGCAATATTTTAGACTAAGAAACCTAGAAAATCATGTTTTAAGTTAACATCATATTATTTAATGGATGTCCAAGGAGGACAGTTTTAAAAAAAGGCAAACAAAAAAAAAAAACAATTTTTTTTTTTTTTTTAATTTTAATAAATACTTATTATTGGTGTTTGGTTATGTAGCCCTACATCCCGTACCGGCTGCTCCCTCCCTAGAACATATAAGAGAGCTGTTGAAATAGATGCTCCGGCGCGGATGCTCTTGCAGTCGAAGCAGCCAAAAGGGCGCTATTGGCGACTGCAAGTGTTTGAGTACCCACTCTTTCCAGTGCAAGCGACTGCAGCCGAGACCGCATGTTCGGGCGGGTCATATCGGCTGCCTCTCTTCTGCTAGCTTGATCAGCCGAAGCTGCCAAATTGGGTAGCTTCCTCTTGGCTGCGGCTGAGCAGACACTTGTTGGGTACAACTCATTCGAACCGGAGCACGATTCGCAGCGCCTCATAAAATAAATATAATATAATATAATACAACTTAATCTTCTTTTAAATAAAGAAGGGCCAGTAAAAAAGGTTAGTGGTCAAACAATTGGTTAATAACTATATGAAATATGAAAAATATTATAATATCAATAACAATATATTTTAATATATAGAAAATATAAGATTTCACCTAAGTAAATTATTAAAATAAATCGAGAATTCAAACCTTTATTTTTGAGTTACCTTGCAGAGCGCAATTCGCGCATTCGTGAAATGCTTCTAAGGAACAGAAAAATTTAGGAAGTGTAAGGTGGAAGAATTCGAAAATATTGAAATGTATTTAAGTTATAAAAGAGATGAAGAATAACGAACTATGCGATAAGAATCAATGAGGGAATAGAAAAATAAGAAAAAAAAATTATTGACGATGCCAACAACACGCGGTGTTCCCAAGCGGTCCCACATCTAAGTACTAACCGCGCCCGACGCTGCTTAATTTCGGTGATCGGACGAGAACCGATGTGTTCAGCGTGGTATGGTGGTGGTTAAAACACCAATTTGTACTTTATAGTTCGATAATTAGTACTTTATGGTTTTGATTTTATTGAAATTTTTGTTTCGCAAAAATTGTATTGAGTTAAAATCTGTCAATGTATCTGGTGCTGCATTTACCAATTTCTTCCTTAACCCAGGGCATACCCAGCTTCTTGTGTATTGTGATGTTGTCATAGGATAGGCAGGCTATTGCGAACCTTCTGTAGCAAACCTTCGTGCCAAACCCTCTCACATCTAGCAGGACGGCGCAGCAGTACTTCTTCTTCGCAAACGCGTTAAGAATGGCTTCAGCTAAGCGATGACATTGATTTGGTGTGGAGTGCGAGCTCCTAATGCCAAACTGGTGATCATTGATCGAACCAGCCTCGTCCATTACTGGCAACACTCTACTCAAATATACTCTTTCGAGTATTTTGGAGAGTATTGCCAATAAACTGATTAGACGGCAAGAGGTGGGATTTTTTCCCCATTCATCCAGGAGTACCTTCCTGAGCATTTTTTTTTTTTTGGAGGTTATTGTCCGAAGACGAATTTTTTTCTCCAAATAATCCCATATGTGATTTAAATCCGGTGACTGAGGCGGGGACCCAAGCTGTTGTTTAACATTATATAGTAACCAAAGCTGGGTATTTAAGGCCGTATGCTTAGGGTTACTATCTTGTTGAAACCAGTAATCGTCGGCTATTCCTAATTTTGTGGCACTTTTATTTAAGTTTGCCATTAAAATATTTATGTAACCTTTATGGTCCATTGTGGACTCACTAAAAACCAGGTTGCCCACTACACTGGCCGCCATACAACTCCATACTATTACTCCGCCACCACCGTGCTTAACGGTTGCGGATAGGTGGCGTACATCAAAAGCTGTACCTGGCGTACGCCACACAATCCGACGCCCTTTTATGCCATACATACAAAATTTGCTCTCATCAGTAAATAACACTTTGTCCCAACAAGTTGAAGGCACTTTTTATATTTTTGGCAAAGTCTAACCGCTTCCTTTTGTTGGCTTTGGATATAAAAGGCTTTCTTCTAGAAATTCGGTCCTTTTACTCCTCCTTTTTTAACATTTTTCCTACAGTATCTTCATGCAGGTCCTTATTAAATAACTGTTTAATGTCTTGTCCAATTTGCGCAGCTACACTATGGTTAAAGCTTGACTGCTTTTAATAAATGTCGTTTTTCACGAGCAGTCAGCTTTGAAGGCCTTGCAGAACGTGGACGTGGACGCTAAAGATCCAGTAGATTTATAATTTATAATTTTCTACAATTCTTTGAACAGAAGAGTGTGATCTGTTCACGATCTGACCAATTTCCCGCAGTGACTTTCTTTCATACTCAACTTCGTTGTTTTGTCTGTCCGTTGCAAATTTCTACAGCATAATGTAAAAATTTGTCACAACCATACTTCGGAAAAAGCTTTAATTGCTTTTATTACCGTTTTATGTGATCTGACGGTACTAAAACTGCATATTAAGCTTAATATATAAAAACAATATTTATTATATTTCAGTTAATCATTAAAAAAAATTAAAGCGATATCATTTCATGTTTTATTTTGTTTCGATCAAAGTTTTGCATCAAGGATGTACGCAGACTTTTTCTGGCAGGTGTAGTTGCTCCTTCAGCTGTTTTGTAGCTCTGTTAAGCGAGTTCTTGTCTCTTGGGTTACGCGAGAGGAACCAGACTCTCCCGAGTCGCCTTTTTTTTCGCTAACCAGACCTGCAACTTCTGGAGACCAGAGATGCACATCCCTTAAAGGAGGTTTTGGTGTGGGTGCAACTCTCGGGGATGCATGAGCAGCAGCGTTGTGCATTTCCTGGGTAAGTCCCTTAATGACGCCGTCGATTTGCTCGGGGGTGGTGAGATCCATGTTGGGGTTGACCTTTTTGCTCATCCAGTTGGCGTATGCGTTCCTTCTTGTGTGCTTCTGATCATTTTTAAACGCATTAGCCATGCACTTGATTGTTGTTGGATCGATGCCTTTGGACAATACGATGTCCAGGATATCTTGGAGCTTTCGGGGGACAGAGGGCCAGTACGTCGGTTCACCGGTGGAATGGCAATCAACTCCTCTACTCTGTATACAAATTAATATTTTATTTATTTCCAAAGAAATGCTCTGCTTTTGTGCTATTTTAGGACTAACTAATTCTAATTGCAGAGTGCACAGGAATGGCTACAGAAAATGGAGCACTGGTCCTCCAAATGGAACATAGCCATTAACTCGATAAAATCTGCGGCCATGACCTTCTCCCTCCGACGAGGTACATGCTCTGGTCTCAACTTCAACAGTGGATTGTAAACTATTTCGTTTTTATACCTAGGCGATAATTTCGATCATAACCTCCTATTAATTTTTACATGCGCTACTTCTCCAGTGTTATATTTTCTAATATGGCTTTTTTTTTTTATTATGGTACCCTATAAATTTACTTCGTTTTATTGTTATTCTATCAATTATTTTTGCCCTTTCATCTGTTAATTTTTGAGTTTTGCTGGTTTTTTGGTGCGCAAAGAATTCTATTGGCTTCTTCTTTGTAATTGAGTGTATTTACTCGTTGTAGGCTTTTACCGCTTTTAGGATTAGTTCATTGAAGCTTATTTCCCCTATATCTCCTTATAGACTACACATCATTTCGCTAAGATTTGAGTGAAACCGTTCAAGTTTTTCTTTAAGAATTTGCATTAAGTCGGCCTTGGAAAAATGGGTTTTTATTTATTACGTGCCTGGTATAGGAAGGAAACTTTTTTTTTTTTTTTTTTTTTTGTTTTTATTTAATAAGGCATACGGGGTAAACTACAACCCCTTTGTGTCCTTAGTATCCGTTTATTCAGCCCATGGGCGCGCCGGCTAACTTCCAAGTCAGCTTTTGCACATTAACAATAAGTACATACATAACAATTAAATAAGAACAAAATTAACAAACTATGTACATAACATCAGCTTCTGCTGACCCTCGTCCGCGGAGATCGAAGAATGAGATCTCTTGGATGTCTCCTGTTCAGCCTTCTATTTACACGTTCTCTTGCGAGCCCATTTGCCAAGCGATTTCTATGACGCACTAGTCTGTCGTGGTATCTACTAGATTGTCTGTTAAAGGAAGGAAACTGAACTATGGACTCGTCATCGTCCGTCCCTGAGTTGCCCAGGATAACCTGGGTTTTGAAAACGTTGATGGGGACGTCCAACACTTGGATGAGTCCTTGTGCGGGGCCACCAGGTCTATGCTCTCTGCCTAATGTGTTATAAATTTGTGTTTTTGGGGGGATTCTCGAGAGCGCGTCGGCAACTACAATAGTGGAAATGTATTTTATTTATCTTAAGTCAGTGAAAGGAATACGTATATTTTCAAAAGTGGAGTAGATCATAAAAATGAAAAAAAAAAATTAATTTCAAACTAAAATTATTAGTGGACAAATGTATTTTGACAATATGTGATTCATAAAAAATTGAATAAATTAAAGAAAGTAACAGATTTTTTAAAAAAGGGTAATAAAAAAAATATCCTCCTTTTGACGAGTTATGACGGGTTTCTATGGAAATATCCTTCCAAAGTTCTTCTACCTCTGCAATTGTCTCTTCGCGCGTTCTCGTGAGACTTGGGCATATTTTACGTTTTATGTAAGCCCACACATTTTCTATAATGTTTAAATCGGGACTCTGGGGTGGCCAATCTATTAAATTGATGCCCGAATCCCTTACGATATTCATAACAGTTTTGGCTTTGTTACAAGGACCATTATGTTGCAAGATAAAATCCTGTCCGATTAGTCTGTGGTCGGAAATAATTTAGGATATCTAAATATCGTTCTTTATTAAGTGTGCCATGAATGGGTGTCAAACTACCGATCCCGTTAAAACACACATTCCCAAAACATAACGGACCCTCCACCATGTGGAACTCGTTCGCATACTGGTCTTAATTTCTTACGAGGGTTTTTCGGTAGTCGACAAAATATTTTATTTTTCGAGCCGTGATATTCAAATGAACTTTCATCAGTCCATAAAATATTTTTCCAAAAAGATTGAGGCTTGTTAACAAAATTTTTAGCAAATGTTAAACGTTTCATTTTATTTTTTGGCGAAATAAAAGGTATTGCTCGGGCTACGTAAGTAGCAAAGTTAGCCTCTTTGAGCCTTCTTTCAACTGTTTTCCTACTTATTTCCATACCATAATCATTATTTAGTTCTATTGATGCAGCCTTTGGAGTCATTAATACATCCTCCTTAAATTTTCTAAGGATGAATTTAATTTTTTTTGCTTGTTTATTTGGTATTAAAAAGTTTTCCGCATTTTTTTTATAAAGTTTACTGAGGTTTTGAACCGGAAAACCTGCGTTATATTTTATTACCATTTCGTTTCGCAGATTTTGGCTAAGCTCACGAATCGTAGGCATATTTTTATAAAAGAAACGATAAATTACGATTGGATTTGCAAAAATATTAAATATGCGCTTAAAGTTTATTAAACTAGCCTTACAACTTGCAAAAAGAAATGTTTAGCCCACGAGACACAAATAGGAATTGAAAGAATGCAATGTCAAAATACTTTTGTCCGCTTAAATTGCATTATCTCTCACTAAAAACGCAAAGAAACGAATTAACTTATCAGTACGATCTATTACTCTCCCGCAAATCTATAAATAGAAGCTCTCTCTTAAAAGTTAAATAAGTACCGTTACTTTTATGAGTAAAGAGTAACACGCGATAGTACATTGGTTGGTGCTTTGTCAAAATACTTTTGTCCACCATTGTACATTCCTAGCGCCGGGCTTGTATTTTAACTCGTAGTTGTACTTCTCCACGTAGCTTTTCCACCTTTTTAGTTTAGCGTTGTGGTTCTTGCCACTAAGCGTAAATGTGAGGGGTTGGCGATCTGTATAGATTGTTACCCTCGAATTACCGTAAAGCTACATACGTAGGCTCTGAAGCGCCCAAACTATAGCCAGCATTTTTTTTTCGTTGGTTGCGTAAGCCTCCTCGGTCTTCGTGAGTGTTCTGGATATAAATGTAATTGGTTTCCCACCTTGTTCCAAAACTGCTCCTATAGCTACGTTTGACGCATCAGTTATTAGTTGGAATTCTTTGATGAAGGTAAGCGAGGATAACGTCTTGTGATATTTTTTTTTTTCTCTCTTTATTAGTTATATTTAAAATCTGTCAGGATGACAGGGGGGCCAATTCATTGAAAGTGATCACAATTGTGCTGCCTAGTAATTAGGGAACATTATCCTGATAGATCTAGTGGGTGACGCTTCTTGAGGCGTTTAACAGCTTGGTTGTCTACCAAATTAACTGCTAAGGAGCTGTGCCTTGCGACTTCCTCCTTCACCAGCGGGATGTTGAGGTATTGGTGAATGGCAGCATTGTCATGATAAGGGTGGGCGTTAGCAAGGACTCGCAGGGTTTTATTTTGAAATCTTGGGACAATCATTTGATTTGACATGCATGTGGTTCCCCAGAGTTGTATACCATACGTCCATTTTGGCTTTATGATAGTTTTGTATACCAGGATTTTGTTTGGTAGGCTTAGCTTCGAGTTTTTTCCAACAAGCCACTTATATTCCCTGAGTCTGCATTCGGCCTGTTTTCTTTTGATTTTTACGTGTGCCTTCCAATTTAGCCTTCGGTTAAGGGTCATCCCCAGGTATTTTGGAAAGGCTACTGTTGAAATGACCGAGCTGTCAAGGAGACCTCAGGGCAGTCACCTGGTCGAAGAGAGAAGGTGCTTTGGGTAGACTTGTCAGCATTGACCATGATGTTCCATCTCTTTAGCCAGGTGCTAAGCAAGTCTAGCTGCCTTTGTATGATTCTAGCGGCTTCTTCTCGAGACGTTAAACAAGCCAGGAAGGCCGTGCCATCTGCGTAGGTGGCGGTGGTCAACTGTTGGTTGTTGGTCGATTATTTGTGGCATGTCTGACGTAAATATGTTGTACAGCACGGGCCCGAGTACACTTCCTTGGGGAACACCTGCTCTGACGGCCTTGGGTAAGGATCTAGCCCCGTCGCATCTTCTTCTTGATATGTAGGAGCTTAAAAAGTTAAACTGCCAGTCGGAAAGTTTTTTTTTTAACTTTATAGAGCAGGCCGGGATGCCAGACTCGGTCAAACGCCTGTTTAATCTCTAGCATGACAACGCAGCAATATTTTTTGTGCTCGAACGTGTCAAGAATGCGCTCTACAATCCTATGCCATTGCTCGGGTATACCATGACGGCGTCTGAAACCAAACTGGTGGTTAGGGATTGAACCAACCTCGTCCAGCACTGGCAGCACTCTACGCAAAAATACACTTTTGAGTATTTTGGAGAGTGCTGTCAACAAACTTATGGGACGATAAGAGGTGAAGTTGGTTTCGGGTATCCCAGGCTTGAGGATGAGGATTACCTCTGCTTCCTTCCAGCAAGTCGAAAAGTACCCAGACGATAGGCATTTGCTAAATGCTAGCAGTCTAATACAGGGCGAGGGTAGCAATTTAAGCGCTCTTGCGTCGATGCAATCAGAGCCAGGAGATTTAGATTCTTTGAGCGAGGTAATTTCTTGCTCAATCTCGTCGGGACCAACTGGAGAGAGATCTGCACTGTTGCTGCTACACGGCGCGTTAACGAATCTTTCTGTGAATTCGAACTCCACAGCAGAGCATCTGTTGAAGGGGGTGAAGGCAAAGGCCTCGGCTTTGTCCTCACTGGTGCGGCACCAGGATCCGTCGCTCCGACGCACTGTGGCAACTCTCCTCTCACATTCCAACTTATCATCCCAGTCGGCATTTCAAAATCATTGACCAGTAATGAATTTCTTAAGCTTTTAAATAGATGTACATAATCATACATAAGGTGGTATTTCCTTCTGTATCTATGTATTTTATATCGCCACTAGGCGCAAGAGACCGCACTCGCAGTGCAATATTTCGGATGACATCTAGCACATTTAGAAGTATGGCTTTTACTTCTGTTGGTTTTATTTGATTATTGATGCAGTGGTACGATATAACGTACTTCCAGGGCTCAATGAGCCCCTTCAATTGGAAGAAAAGAAAGCTGTCAGCTATCGTCGACTCTCTTATCATCCCCTAAGTCGACGAAGCCATCAATTTTGTCGGTTGTTAAATTATACTCCAGCTCTTTTCTTCCATGCATCTCATCAAACACCAGCACGCAATTCTTTACCGACTCTTTCATTTCTTTTGCGTGCCTCGAAATATTGGATAGCACCAAACTGTCAATACCAGGTCCAACTCTTCCTATTGGATTCCAATTCAAAACTGTCCTGCGGGAGGAGCATGCTGTCTCGCATAAATTTGTAGCAACTCGCCGATCTGTAATTTATTTTCATTATCAGATTCCTTTCTATAGGCGAGTAAAGTGTTTGATTGGATTTTGTTAGAATGTTTATAAGTGTTTTAGTTTCCTCTGGCACATATATGCATTCGGCTCTATTAACGCTCTTTGATAATTTTTCCCGCAACTCTGCTATTATTTGTTGCTGGGCAACTAATTCTTTTTTAATTGCAATATTTTTGATTACAGTTTGTTTTTCATTCGTCAATGCATTGTATTTGTTGCGCCAATATTTCTCATTTCTGCAAAATTTTTCGCAGTTTGGGCATATCAAATCAATGTCATTGGTGCCTTCCTTTACATCGAAGTAATTATTTTGAAGCCACTGTTGATTTATAATAAGTGCTTTTGAATCAGTAGGGCGCTGATCGAAGAGTGGCACTGGTATTGACAAGCTAGCGTTATTAATAGGCCTTTCATGTTTCTTTATTTTCTTGTTTAAAATGTCACTGCCAGAGAAAGGCTTGTTACAAATGAGGAGTTTCTTATTTAATATATCATATTTAATTTGAACTCTTTTCTTCCACGCTGCATTCTGGGCAGCTTCGGACGGGAGCCGATGTAAGTTGAAGAACGGGTTGGTTGAGGAACAGCTCTCAACGTAGCAAACCTGTATGGGCTCAGTGTAGCCCATAGAGTGTGCTACTTCCTCTTTGTAACCTATATCAATAATTAATTGGCTTCTAATAATTTTGGGATGGACGTTAATACATTAACTTACATGTTTTTAATTACGATCACTTCCAAAGACAACAACACATTATCAAAGGCTAACACGCACAATGACTGAATAAACAAACAAATAAATTGAGACATATGTACATAAACATACTTGAACATAAAAATCAAAAAGAAAAAGCCTTACCAAGATTTAAGACGGGCATTGCGCCCGCCTTTAGTTTTTTTAACATTATAGAGTTTGCTTCAAAATGTCGGTCGCACAGCCTGGACCGTGAATTAATGCTGTCAATATTAATTTTAATATTTTCGCACTACTGCGAAGCTGTGCTCTTCGGAATGCGAAATAGGCGTTCGCCGCCAATGCATTTCGTTACTATGCATTTAAAATTGTTCATATTTTTAGATATATGTATGTATGTATATGTCGGCGCGCAGCTTCAAGCGAAGTACTGGCGTCTCATGGACGAGACGCAATACGGTACTTTAGCTTGTGCTTGCCTGCGCGAGGCATAAGAAAAGGGTGCAAAGCATAGTAACAGGAATAGATCCGTTACTAGTGAGGTCTGATCGTTGGTCGCAATACGTGGAAGATAGACTGTAGCAAGGAATTTGCTACTTCTAGTGAAGAGCAGAAGTTGGGCTATATAAGAGGGCTCTGCCTTGACTGAGGGTTCAATCTAAATTGTGACGCGTGAACGATCAGAACTCGCTGTGTTTCTGTACTCAAAGTGCCTACCAAAATTGTAACAATGTATCGTACTCCGACATCAGAAGTGGGATCGGCTTCGCCTCAAGATCGCAGCTCCATACAGTATATGGCAGCGTTGGAAGAACAAAATAAAAACCTCATGGAGATAATACGATCCATGCAGGCACCAAGAACTTCGGCAGCAGGCGCAGAAACCACGCATGTGTCACTACCTCTCTTCAATCCCAATGAAGCTGGAATTGATGCAACAGCATGGTGTAATACCGTAGACCTAATCTTCGCCGAAAAAGAACTGGAAGGCAGTGCTCTTGTTAGAGCACTAAGCAGAACATTGAAAGGCAGTAGCTCGCAATGGTTGTCCCAAGTATGCTTTGCTGGCATCACTTGGACCCAATTTAAGGATATGTTTATCCAGCGATTTGTGGGTTTGGAGACAACGGCGGCGGTATTACTAAACATCTTAAACGGACGCCCCAAACCGGAAGAGAACTTTGCGGAGTATGGCTGCCGCATAGTAACCACGTTGCTGGCCAAGTGGAAAGCTAAGGACTTGGAAGAGGTTGCGGTGTCAGTAGCGCTAGCTCACATATCCCAAATTGACAATAACATGATGCGTTGAATTTTTACCACTAACGTGACAACGCGAAATGAGCTACAGCGGCAACTGCAGGCCTTCGCCTTTAAGAAACGCAAAAACGACGAAGATGCATATTCGCCAAACTCGGGCAAGAAGCAACGTATGCAGTTCTAATTAAATGTAATTATTGTGAAAAACCAGGACACAAATACGCCCAATGCCGCGTGCTTATGGGGAGCTTGTCCGACATCAAGAAAGAAAACAACAGTTCCGGATTGAAAAATCGTTCAAACATAAGGTGCTTCAAATGCAATGAAGTCGGACATGTTGCTTCTGCATGTTCCACCATCCGAGCCAATGGAAGCGACTAGAATAAGGAGAAACGGGTGGACATATGCAAGATAATCGAGCCTAGAGGGATATTTTATCAAATGGGTGAGCGCTTTTCATTTTTTTGACTCGGGTGCCGAGTGTTCATTAATAAAAGAAAATTATTAAAAAAAAAAAAAATAATAAAAGAATTAATAATTTAGTAATATTTAGAGGAATTGACGACAATATTGTAAGAGCCATTTACAAATCTTGTCCACAATTCGAAAATCACAATTCAGTATAGAAGTTTTGTTTCATGTAGTATTGAACAATTATTTGAAGCTTGACAATATAATTGGTCAAGAAATATTGCAGGTGGCTATGGCGCAATACTAAAGCATAAAATAGATGGAGAACGTAGAGTAATTGAATATTTTAGTAAACGTACAACACCATCAGAAGCTAAATACCATTCATACGAACTAGAAACGTTAGCTGTTTGTAATGCAGTGAAGCATTTTAAACAATTTTTGCATGGTAGAAAATTAGTCGTACACACAGACTGCAATTCATTAAAAGCAACCCGAACAAGGGCCGAGTTAACACCAAGGGTGCATCGCTGGTGGGCATACATGCAGGCATTTGATTTTAGTATTGAGTACAGAAAGGGCAGTCAAATGGCCCATGTGGACTGTATGTCACGAAACCCAATTCCTATAGTCTCAACAGATATCCATATAGTACCTGAGGTTCGAGTAGATCTAGCAACAATAATGAATAATTGGTTGATAGAAGAACAGCAATGAGTTCATGAGGTTATGGTGCATTTAGGATGGCAGTTTCAGGCAAGGTTCAAATGAAATTGCACCCTATACCTAAGATCGATATACCTTGGCATACCATTCACGTGGATAAAAAAGGCAAGCTCAGTGGAAAGAATGTTTTGAAAGAATGTGTTTTCGTTCAAATAGATGCGTTCACTAAGTTTGTCCATTTGTATCACACTCTCAATTTAAACTCAGAAAATTTCATTAAAGCCATAAAATCAGGTATATCTTTCTTTGGAGTTCCCAGTCGTATTATCGCTGATCAAGGTAGAAGTTTTGCCAGTGGCCAGTGATCATAAATATTTCAGAGCGCTTCCAAGCAAGCAAGTGAATAAAGAATTCCAAAATGAAAAGGAGTTCCAGGATGAAAAAGAACTTCCGGGTGACACTGGTGAAGATGCATCTGAGTCTCAAGGGGAAGACTTTACCGCAATATAGCAACTGTCTCGCAGGGACGAGAAGTGCTATGGCAAAGGTCATGGTGACCTAGTGTTTGAAAACTGTCTCGCAGGGTCGAGAAGAGTTTTGGTAAAGGTCATGGTGGCCTAGTGTTTAGCAACTGTCTCGCAGGGACGAGAAGTGCTATGATAAAGGTCATGGTGGCCTAGTGTTTGAAAACTATCTCGCAGGGACGAGAAGTGTTATGATGAAGGTCATGGTGGCCTAGTGGTGAACAGCTGTCTCGCAGGGACGAGAAGTGTTATGATGAAGGTCATGGTGGCCTTGTGTTGAACAACTGTCTCGCAGGGACGAGAAGTGTTATGATGAAGGTCATGGTGGCCTAGTGTTGAATAACTGTCTCGCAGGGACGAGAAGTGCTATGGCAAAGGTCATGGTGACCTAGTGTTTGAAAACTGTCTCGCAGGGACGAGAAGAGTTTTGGTAAAGGTCAGGTAGACCTGGTGAATAACGGCTATCTCGCAGGGACGAGAAGTGTTATGGAAAGGATCATAGTATCCTGGTGCATAATTCTGCACGGCAATGTTGAAGTAAAATTTCACTAGAAGATTAAGTTATGTAAACAATGAAAAGTTTGAAGTTAAAAATAATGTTGTTAAATTTGAAAAGAAAAATAATTATTTTCTTGATTGGTTATTAAGTGGAACTTCAACACACGAGGACGTGTGGTTTTGTCAGGAAGGCCGTGTCGGCGCGCAGCTTCAAGCGAAGTACTGGCGTCTCATGGACGAGACGCAATACGGTACTTTAGCTTGTGCTTGCCTGCGCGAGGCATAAGAAAAGGGTGCAAAGCATAGTAACAGGAATAGATCCGTTACTAGTGAGGTCTGATCGTTGGTCGCAATACGTGGAAGATGGACAGTAGCAAGGAACTTGCTACTTCTAGTGAAGAGCAGAAGTTGGGCTATAAAAGAGGGCTCTGCCTTGGCTGAGGGTTCAATCTAAATTGTGACGCGTGAACGATCAGAACTCGCTGTGTTTCTGTACTCAAAGTGCCTACCAAAATTGTAACAATGTATCGTTCTCCGACATATACATATATATTTAGAGATACTGATTCATATTTTACAAAATTTGTTTTTTTTTTTTTAGATATGAACCATGTGTTTAGTTTATGGAAACAGGTGTGTGTTTGGCTGGTTGAAATGCAACCACGATCATATGGAAATCGAATATAGTGTATTTGGACATATTTTTTTTTATTTATTTTTGCAACATTTACAACATATGCATGTAATTTTATGAATGGTCTGGGTACACTATAAAAATGTAATATTTTCAGGGGCATCAAAACAAAATATTGAAAAATGGGAGTTTGCTTTAAATATAATATCATACAATCAAAGCAGCTGCCTTCGATGTAAACAGCCGCGCACTAATGTCAATATCAACTTGCTTGTAGCACATGGGCAAATTTGTATTAGTGTGTGACAATTCACGGCAGATGAAAAGTAGTTTGAAGTTTAATAAGAATAAACTTGGTATATTTTGTTTGAACTAAGACAGAAAATCAGGCGCAAATCGAACAGCCTAAGTAAGACAAGGCAGCATAAAGTGTTCATTTTGTTCACCGAGCCAATGTGTTGTTCGAGTTTTAACTTTTGCTGTGTTTAAATTTTGCTTTTGACTTTGCCGATTTCTTTACCGAGCCGATCTCAGGGCTTATTATTTCTAACAGAAAGCTCGAGAGCTATCGCCTTCTCTTGTATTTAGTTCTCTCTGGGTGCTGTAGTGCCCGT